>VXBN01017347.1:3548774-3580585 GCA_013397395.1 Sinosuthora webbiana
CAGGACCGGCCGCGCGCGGGGCGGGGGCGGGAGGCGGTGGCAGCCAATGAGAGGGCGGGGGCGGGGCGTCTGACAGCCAATGGGACGGGCCGGAGGCGCAGCCAGGTGAGCGGGGCTCCGTTAAATTCCTCATTTCCCATCACTTTCCACTAGAGAATGCGTGTCTGGCACTGTTCTCGGTGCTATGCTCGTGATTATAACCCCAAGAGCTTCATACAAGGAGGTCGGACTGACCTCCTCACAAATTAACTAACTAACTGTAGCTTAGCTGATACGCGGCGCTGCTGTTTCTTGCAGTCTTCAAAGCACAAAGTCCCTAACCATGAACCCCCTTTGCAGAACAATTTTACCTCCCCGAGGCAACAACATCGGTTCCCCAGCAGCGCAGCTGCTCCATTTAGATGTTAAAAGGTTACTTTTCAATCCCTCTTCTGTATTTACAACAATCCACATCCTGAAACGGTGTTATTTTCCCTACTGAAAATTATCCTTTTTAAAATAGATGTTCAAATTTTTAGCCCGCAGATCACACTCAGCTGAGTTTTGCCAAAAAAAAAAAAAAAAACCACCACCAAACACTGTTTTCCCTGCAGTGTGCTCCCCATAATGTTAAAAAGTCTTTTACAAGCACTTCACATCCAAAACCGAGCCTCATATGGCTCCTGTATTACAATAAATTAATATGCAAAGCATTTTGTCTTAGAACTGATTGCACATCTCGCTTATTTAATTACAGAATGCCTTTATTTACTGAGGGATTAATTAGATATCTGACAGTGCTAAAGCAACTTTTTTGCCCAACTCTAAAGACAGCTTCACCTCCGCAAGATTGATAACAGTGCCTTCCCATGGGACTACTTAACTTTAGAACTTATAAAAATAGACAAATGTATTTTAAACTGAAGATTTTTATATAGAAACCAAGAGTACTTGGATTTTTTTTGGTGTGGAGTATCTGCTCCCAATAAAGCTTGCCAGAAATCATAAAAATTACCAGAAAATAGTCCAAACAGAAGAAGCTCAAACTGTAAATGTTGTGAAGTGTCCACAAGAACAACAGCCTATACCACCCGCCTCCAAACATCTACCACACATGCATGCACACTCCCAGTGTCCCATAGTAGTGTTGTGGTATTACACCAGTAAAAGTCTGACAGTGGCAAGTTTTTGGGTCAAAACATAAAAAGAGATGATGCACTTCTACCTTCAGTGAAATCTTTTAAGGACAATGCCATGGGTTACTTGGTGAAATTCACCCTTGTACAGCCATGCACCATGGTACTGGAAGTCCTTTCATCCTTTGGAAGAAGAATTCAGAGTCTGGTATCAAACAAACCTATTTAGTCTTCTTCCTCTAATGACAAGAGATGGACACTCACTGACTCATATTGAAGTAGAAAACAGAATTTTCACCTTGAAAAATCACTGTGTTCTTTGCCAGCAGAGCAGCAGAGCACCCATCTCTCTGGGGAGACCAGACTCTCTTCTCTGCTTTGGCCACCACCGTGCTCACCTGCTTTCAGACTCCCTGTCCCTCCAAAGTGTGGACTTAGTGAGGTTGTCTTTTAACCTCTTTCTTTTACTAGGTGACACAAAGCCTGTCCCAGAGAAATTTAAATATTTATATGTGTAAGATACAGAAGCATTTTGTTCTCATCTCAGCCTATTCATTACTTAACAAGAAATATGGCAAAATTAATTTGAAATAGAAGTGCTGCTAAAGGATTTAAACTCAAGTATCTCTTCTGATGCATGATACAGAAATATCATAATTTAAGATTTGCTCATTAAATACCAGATTGTTTACACTGTACTTTCATCTCCATGAAAAGGAGCTCAAAACAAAAGTTGCTAAACAGAGAAACCCTCAATTTCAGTAGAATTTTAAATTCTTATTTATTTAAACTTACTCAAGACAGTTACTGATTCATGAAGACTGATAAAGAAAATGGAATAGATATACAATAGAAGTAAAAATATTTATAATGATGTTTAGCTGAAAAACTTGACTTTTAAAAGGTTCTCTTTTTCTCAAACTAGAAGTTATTACTTGCAGTGCCACATGAATCAATGTGTTTATGCAGCTTTCAAAGGCAGGCTTTTACTTACAAATTTGAATGCTCTTAATGACGGTCTGTGAAACACTCTATGTGGTGTCACAAACCATGGCACAACCAACAACATAGGGTTTTCATTTGGTAGTATTTTATGTTCTCTTTATAGAGGCCCACGTTACTGTGCAAGTCCCTGTGGGATTAAGTTCTAATAAAATCATTTCACTTCTTTGCAAGTCCGTGGCTGTAACTCCTTAGCATCAATGAAGCAATGAAAAGGGTCATTTTGAAAACAGTCGTGTTCCCATTGATTTAATGGGATCATGACTGGGTTCAAAATGAAGCCCTAAAAGTTGCAAGCACTGCTCAATCACAACATTTTCCCTTTCAAACGTAACTCATCTATACATCTCCAATGAGACTTTAACTACAAGGAAAATCCAAAGTCAGTTAAAAGCTTATTTTGAGATAATCTTACAAAACCAATGTAGCTTATGTGGATTTCACAATAAAACAGTTACATGTAAGACTTAGGATTCACTTATTTTTTTCATAATTCTCTAAGATCTTATGCTGATAGCAGATATCTCAGAGTTCACCCACCAAGCATTCAAATAAAATAATACTGAAATGACATATTCCTTGGGACAATTTCAGTAGAATACTTTCACCTGTTAAAATTTACATGCTAAATCTACTCTCATTTCTACCAGAAACAGGCTAATATGTGAAAGTGCTGCACAGAAAAATATTTTAGAATTCCAACGCAGTATGTCCCTTGTCCTTGCCAATTCCCAGGTAACACTCAACACATTTTCCAAGTTGCTAAAAATAAAAATTGGCATACTTACAATATATTTTAAAGGATAATACAGTACTTGCTAGTCTGAAGCAACGGGCATGTGAAATATTGTCAGTGCCAACATCAAGGTTTGTACAAAATGCAGAGTAAACAAGTGATATTTTTTGAAGCAAAGGTACAAAAACATGATTTCATTTAGCAATTATATGTCTGGCAAGGTTAACATCTAATAGATCTGTTAATGTAAAATTAAAGTGACACCTACCTCACACTGGTTTCTTTAAATCATTTATCACTGCTTGACCTGAGCTGTTTCAATACTTGTAGCCAGTTGAGATTTCCAATAAACCAATTTTTCATCACGCAGCAAGTCCCAGGTGTTTCCCTTGTCACAAGGATAGAAATTGTTAAATTAATAAATGAATGCTAACTTCAGTAATTTGTCTGGGATTTTTTTGCTTCAATGTTTAAAGTATAAACCTCCCTTATTTTTAATCAGATTAAATTCTACTATGTGCACTTATCAAACTTTCATTTCCATGGCACACTGAGTGCCTTACTCTTCTTGTAAAACAATTTATGCATCATACTGCCAGCAGTCCTTCTTCTTGTAAAGTTGCAATTCAGCATAAGGCTTGTTACTTCACACTTCTCCTCCTGCTTGCCATTCTTTTTCTGGATGTAATAATTCTATTAAGCCTATGACCACCTTTAATTTCCTTTACTCAGAATGCAACCACTACAAAAACAATGTTTGCAGTCAACGTCTCATCCCATTGCTGCATGTTTTCCTTTCGAGAGAAATGATCAGCTACATTATGCTTTGAATAGTCATAATTCCACCTCCATAAGATGCTGACCTTGGACAACTGGAACATCCTAAATTGCATTCAACATTCTAGTATTTTTCTTTTTTTTTGTTTGTTTACCGACATATAATTCTTCATAGAACTAATACAATACCTTTCAATACCTTTATTTATGTTTCAATGGTTGTAAAGGTAGTTTCCCAATAAAGGAACATATCTGAAAACTTTGAGCTACATTTTTTAGATAATACCAAAACAAGATATTTAAAGGCAGAATCCCCTTCTACCAGGGAAACTTGGTCACCTTCTGTTCTTTCACTCCTGGGCTTTGCAACAGAGGCATCTAGCAGAAAAAAAAAATGATGAAATGTTCTAACTATGTTTGGGCATGTGTCAACTAGCACACTCTCAAACAAGTCCTGGATATAATTTGGGAGTTAACCATTCCAGAAAGCATTTCCAACCAGCACTCCAAAATTATAGCTTCAGTGTAGGTCAGACCATATCATACAATTTGGCCTCAGTACCCAAGACAGGTTCTGAACATGTTCAATTTACTAATGGAGACAACACTGTTGAGCATTTGCAGGTTTCAATTTAAGCAAGAAAAATTTTTCACCCTCTTGCATTTTGTACTGTGGCGTAACCAGGTTACACTTACAAAACTCAGCATGAAGTTACAGTGTGTTAGCTAGCACAGAAAATTTCTGGCAGGTAAGACAAAATATGGGCTTACTGGAGTCCACTGCCCAGACAAATGGAGTGGCACTCAGGGAGCCTTGCTGGTATCCAGTTAAAATCCCAACTGAAACAAGGATGATGCTAAATTAATTTGACAAAGGGCCTCTGGCTGCTCTGGTTGCCATTCAAAAGATGTGTGTGGCTTCAGGATGTGGCCAGATAGAGTTAGTGAGTGGGAAGATACTTTTGAGTGAAGTGAGAAATATTCCAATTATTGAAAGATGCAATATCAAATGACAAGCAGCCAAAGGGAGAAAGCAAAGAGTAGGAAATGCAGGGTGGTTTTTTTTGTAATCCCAGACCCTAAACACAGGATGCTTGTGTATGCTATCTACAATCAGAATCTGCAACATGAAGACAGCATGAGGAAAGCATTTCACAGGACACAGGAAGCTGTTCTCTCATTTCAGTCCTGTGCATAGAAAACCTTAAGTGTACTCACACATATTCCTTCCAGCCCCTCAGGCTTCTGAATCCTACAATATTTATGATGAAAACTCTAGAGTGTAGAGAAGCTTTTGGGTACCTGTTACAGATGAAAGGCATGTCACCAGCACCACATCCACACTTATTTTTCCACATTTGGGTCCAAATGGAGATGCTTCAGATTCAGTCACTCTGATAACCATATGAAAGATATCACTACTGAATTTTCATATGGTATTTTGGTTTTCCTAGTAAAGAACAGTCTAGCAGCATGTGATAAACTCCCTTGTTAAAAGATTAGGGTGTCCAAGAAGTCAACACCCAAAGTTTTCATATTGCAGCTTCCTCTCTGATCAGGCAGATCAATGCACAGAGAGATACAGCTCTTCTGAAATTGGTGCATGCTTCCTCCTGCCAAACGAAAACGAATAAATATCCCTATCAACAGTCCCACCAAGACCCCAAAGCGGCTCATAAGGCAACGTATGGGAATTGCAGGACTGTGTAATACTGCCACCTGGTGAGAAGCGTCACAGAAGCATTTTCCTACTCCCAGCATCACACAGAAGACTTTTGCTTCCTTTCAGGTGCTCTGAATGTGCACGGGTCCATCAAACGTCACTTATCCAACTATCAGTTTATTTTGAGCACCTCTGCTTGTGCTTAGAAGTGAAATTACTGAGGTTTTCAAAGTTATGAAGGCCATATCTTGTCTATTCCTTCAAAACAGACTTCTAGATATGCCATGGACAAAAATAGACTTATCTTGATCCAAATCCCAATCACAGCTTGGGTGTCTTCAGAGAAAAAAAAGCTGAAATAATATTAGAAATGATCCACTAGACCTTCTCTCTCTCTCTCGTTCGCTCTCTCTCTCTCTCTTTTTTTTTTTTTTTTAATTTTTTTTTCTTTTTTATATATATTTTCAGTCTTTGGGGTGTAATGTTAAAATAAAAAATAACTAAATTAAAAAAAAACGAAAAGCAAAACCAAAAAGCCCCACTAGAAACAACGAAAAATTTTCCAAGAAGTTTTCCTCTTCAAGATGGAAAAAAACCCCATTTCTTTAGTACATGATCTCTGAGTCCTTCATCTGATCTCTGTGGGATACAGGTGAAAAATGAAGAAAAAACATGGCAAATGGTAGATCAGGCTCAACTTCTAGCACCCCTATCTGGCTTTCACAGCTGTCTGCAAGTCTGAACCTTTCTTTTATAACTGACCTCCAACTCCTTAGTGAAAATCACAGCAAGCTGAGAACTGCTATCACTTTCTGAGTTGCTGCTATTTCATACAAGACCTTTCTTGGATCCTTTTCAGAAAGCCAACCTGGACCCTTTGAAGTTTAAATTCAAGAATGGCACTTTTTAATGTGCTGCTATGAGAATTTTTCAAACAATTCAGTCCTTTTCTTTGGGGATTTTTCTTAACTCTTTCTTATTTAACTATAATTCTGCAAGCACCTAAAAGCATGCAATCAGTGGTTCTTCCCTAACACACAGCCATCAAAAGACTTAATGTTTTCTCTTTGTGTATTCATAATATATAGGAATGGTAATATTTATTCTTTAAATTATCCTCCCAAAATCAGTGAAATACTGGTCCCATCATCAGTTAAAATTCAGCTGGACTTCTACAAAAGGCTGAGAGGAACTCAGGTTTAATGCTGAAGGGAGCTAAGTTATTTCACAGCTGAGGCTGCAGCAGAATTACTCCTATTACCTCAAGTCTGGACAACCTACAACAGTCACAGCACAGAAAAGTCACTAGCACTGTAGGGGAGAGGTTAGAAACTCATTTTCAGTTTAAAGTCTCAGTTTGAGACATCCGTCTCTGGCACTAATTTATCTTATGATCTTGGATTAAAGTATGTTTGGAACTGTAATTACCATGAGAACCTGGAATTTTCACCTGTAATGGCAACCTGTGGCAGCAAATGTCAAGACAAAAATAGTTCTCCTAAGCCTCAGCAGAGGGAAGGATCTGTTGGCCTTGAAGTCCATTTGCAACAGACCAGTGACTAGGTAAGAAATATGAGAGGGAAGAAAAATTGTTCAACATTGTGACAGGTTTCAGATGAATAAACTGTAAATTCAGAGGGAGACTTGAGGTGAAGATTGCTGGAGTGTTCAGATTAAGAACTGGCAAAAAATAAGGGAATAATTCTTCGGCTGTCAGAAGAAGGAGATCAAAATACAGATTGGTCAAAGCCACTTGTTTGGCCAAGGGGTCTAAGGGCACCTCACATTGAAGTGGCTCAGTGAGAAGCATGTACCTACAAACTACCAACACTGCATGCCATCTTATGGCAAAAAGAAAAACTGTAATATAATAAGAATTGTATTGGTAAGAGAAGACAGAGATGGTCCACAGCAGTGTGGTCACACTGTGGCTTGCAGACCATTGGCGGTGAGTGAAATCCCAGAATCTGATCTGTAAAATAATTAGAAACCCTGTACCCTTTTCCATGGCTTTGTGCAAGCGTAACTTAGAATTTACAAGCATTAAAATATTTGAATTGATGCTCATAACATAAAAATTCACATGCTGTAAATGTATTTTATTTAAATATAGATGTTTTCAGCACAATTATCATCATCTCTCTGAGCTGCTAAGAAATAGTAGGATGCAAGCTGTCCAGACATTTTATAATTGCATTCCTTTAATAAAGTGGTTGGGAACCCCAAATTTATAGCAAAACTGCAGGGAAAATAGGAGCTTACACTTTCTTTTCAAAGGAAGACTCTTCAAAAGATTATTTTGAAAAAATTTCATGGGGCCTCCAGCAGGCAGGAGCTCACTTTTCATTTTTTAATATCACAGAGTAGACCTGTCATTTAACCTTAATCATTCCAGAAGGCCCAAGTTTATCAACCTACTACACTATAGTAAGTTCTTGTTGACAACTGCCAGTTATCAAAATTATAGTATGAACAGCAGTATATCAAATGTGAAAAACCACTGCAAGCAGTGAATTACTGATTTAACTTTATGTAATGTAGGAAATCAGGATCAAAGAGTAACCGGAAACCAAAATAAAGCCATGTTTTCCAGACAGAAACCTATCTTTATCACAATTATAACTTTCCCTTAGTTTGAGGTGTTAATTCTGTGTGATTACCATATGGTAAACACATAGAATTGTGACCATTTTATTTCATTTATAATGATCATTTTACCTCAGAGACAAAGTTAATCAAAAGAGGATGCATCAAGATAGCATTCGTCCAGCACTAATCCTGTTGCCTTCTTTTTTTCTTCCTTTCTGTGTCATCAGCGTCCCATTAATCTGGAGCTGCACATTTCTCCATCAGCAGTGGTAGGGATGGGGGGGGCGGGGGGAAGATCATCCCATTGCTCTTCCCAGCAGAAGGATACAGGAGATAGAGGTAGCAGCAGCTGGCACATCAGGGGTTAAACAATTTGCTTTTCTTTAACAACACTTCATTTTTGCCCTCAAAGTTTATCTACATTAAAATATTCTAAATGTAGTGTGTTTCTGTAAGTCTAATTATATGCGGCATGCGAAAACATATTTGATAATCACATTGCTAATTATGTGCAATCACTTCAATACACAGGTGCAAAGCTCCAGAAATATGCATATTTTAATCACCTTGTATATGGATATAAACCACAACTTTTCATTTAAGTGTTCAGTGACTCCTTATTTTTCTGGGACTACACTTCCTTGGATTTTTGACTGGCTAGTGCCAGAGAAAGAAATATACTAGGCTACTACAAATCTGGAATTTAAATTATATGTGTATGTTCCAGTGCTAAAAAACCTGTAATTCCTTACTTTTCCACAAACATTTTAAAGCACACATTTTATAATTTATTGATAGATACAGCATGCTGACTTCAGAGATACAGGAATCATAATTTTTATTTTTCTTCTGGGAGCTTTAATTCTCACTGTGTTCTTTTAGTATAAATTTGCCTGGGAAGTCACGTATATGTGCATGGAAATACATCTTCTCCAGTTTGGATTAAACTTGAAGGACTTTCTTAATGGTTTAAAAACAGAATATCATAAAAATCTTGAGCAATAAATTCACTTTCATTATTTTTGTAATAGCTTGTGGCTGCGTTTTTTACTTATCTTTGATTTACATGTAACTGTTATTTTTTACATTGATTTTTAAAGCTGCCTTTACAAAATGGATTGCAATTATCTTTGTGTGTAAATCATAAAACCTGAAAATTTTATATACTCAGATTAACTAAAAATGACATAAAATATTAATTTGCGCAATTCAAAAGTAATATTTCTATTTTCCCTCTAAAGATATTCAGCATAAATTACTGGAAAGAATAGCTTTAGATTACCTGTCCATAAGTATTCTTTTTCACTTTAGGAAGAGAGCTGAAATGACCCCTGACAGACATGAAACACTCATCTACTGTCTGCTTCTAACATTAACAAAAGGACAAACCAATAGGAGGGACAGAGCAAAACAAGAAAAGCAGCACTGAAATTCGTTCCACTGGAAACAAATCCATCATATTTCACACAATAAAGCAGCCGGCTTGTTCCATTTCACTTTAGCTACATAAATTTTTAATTAAAGTAAATTACACTTAAGAGTCACAGAATAGCTATTACGGGTATTACACACGCCAGCCACCGTAGCAGTGTTCGACAAGGTTTTCACTAAATCAGTAAGCCAAAAAGAGACTCTTCTATGAAGTCCTTTTTATAAATAGTGCTACAGCTTAAGCTGGGTGCCTCTAAAAAAGGATCCCAAACAAAGAAATTGCTGGGCAATTATACCCTTACAAGTTTCTCACCCTTCATGCAACTGATTGGACCAGTAGTAATATTAAGCTCCTGGTGGGCACAACATGAAGCACAGGGGGATCCATCTAAATATGAGGAAAAGCTTCTTTACTGTGGAGGTGACAGAGCACTGACATGGCTGCCCAGAGAGGTCGTGGAGATATGTAAAACCTGCCTGAACATGATCCTGTGCACCTGCTCTAGGTGAAACTGCTTTAGCAGGGGTTTAGACTACATGGTCTCCAGAGGTCTCTTCCAACTCCAGTCATTCTATGATTCTGTGATTCTGACTAGGGTCTTCCCATTCTTCCTTAGGTCCCTTCACTGTCTCTACACGGGCCATTTCTCTTCTTCTCTCTAAGGCTGCAGCTTCTGATGATGATTCCAATTTCCTTATCTTCTGACTTGAACAGGCTCTGGGGCATTCTTTCACTTGACCATAACATATGTTCAAAATACCTAGGTGAAAGTTCACAGCTCACAGCCCACAATTTTAGCAACTTTACCCAGTAATGCTAAGCAAGTTGTGTAATCCAAGTTCTGTATAAGTAGCACACCAAATTGCACCACATAGTTTAGGCTGGATGAGTACACCAGAGGCCAGCTTGTTCTACTCATGCATAAAGCAGGACAGCTTTAAGGTCACCCCATGTTGCTCAGCACCTTGTCCAGTCAAGAGTCACAGCACCATAAAAGACAGGTGTAATTAATTCCATGTCACCACTCTGAAATTAAAACAACACAATGCGCAGGGTTTGGAAAGTAATTTTTGTTTGGTGAAATATTGGAACAGGTTGGACAGTAGGCGGTGGTTGCTCCATCCCAGGAAATATTCAAGGTCTGTGGGGATGGGGATCTGAATAACCTGATCCAGTGGAAGGTGGTCCTGCCCATGGCAGGGGGGATTGGACTACATGATCTTTGGTGGTCCCTCCCAACGAAATTATTCTATGATTCTGTGACTCTTTCAAGAAGTGCACTGTCGTTTTTGTTCCTGCATTAGAGGTGCACTAGCATTCAATGGGAAGTGAGGAATAAACACAAGATTTGTCCTGCCAGCTGCTCAGTCACACAAAGCCTACAAGCCAGGTGGTCCTGGCACCCAGCTCTGCTGTGACCCGAATGCTGCTCCATGCAGAACCAGGAACAGGGAGTTACTGCACAAGTTACCTCTTCAAGAGCTCATGCTGCCTTTCAAGACAATCATTTCTGCTGAGTCTGTAATTCAGCCTGAGCCAGGAGCTGCTGTCAAAGAGCCCTGCCTTCCAGCACATGCTGTCACTGGAGCACTCTGGATGGTGCAGTCTGCACTCTGCACAGGTGGAAATACAATTGTAATTCTGACCCAGTTTAAAAGGGATAGAAGAGTTTGTTCAAAGAAACACTGCACTTGGCTTTAAGTAGACAGTACACCATGGTTCTGCAGTCCTTGCTTCTGTCAAAGGTGACTTGGTTGAGGGCACATTCAGGACTCACTGGCTAATTTCCCAATTTACATTTTTTTAGGCATTCTGGAAAGGATTCAGAACTCTGCTCACTTATCTGACTAAAAAAGAAAAACCACTGATATACTTTGTCATATAGGTACATTTTATCTTTATATTTTCCACCTTGCATGTAGAAATAGCACCTTTTGATCCCTACATGGTAGGCCTACAGTTCAAATCCTACTACTCTATTCTGGGAAATAGTGTATTTCCTCAGTGAATACTCCTGTACCTTCACACTAAAATCTCTTTTGATGCTTTTGGTGTGGCACTATGTGGCCAGAATTATCCTAAGGCATTTCATTGCACACACCAGACTATCAATTAATGTAAAAATACTCAACTTTGTGCATTTTGTTTATAAATATTTTATCTTCTGAAGTTATAGTCTCCCAAACAGTAGCATGTGACAAATCATGTCTAAAACACATGTGGCTATTATTTGAATCATCAAAAATGGTGATTTAATAACCTTGTTGTACATTTTAGGCTTAATTATATATCATCAGCATATCACCTGTGTTCCTTTCACTGAGTACATAGATTCACAACATACAACTAGAGAAAAAAGGAAAAACGGTTCTTTTTTTCAACACCCAAGAACCTCACAGCATGCTGTAAGGAAGAGATTAATTATGAGCACAGGTCAGTTAACAACCAAGATTTTCAGTTGGCATCAGAAGTGCCAGCTCATGCTACATGATGAGCTTCACCCAGGAATAATAAGCTAAGATTTAGCATAGAGGAACTCAGGAAAAATCCTGCAGTGTTGTAGATAAGCCCTGTTTTAATCCACTGGGGCAGTTAGTTGTTCAGATTTGGCATGGTAGGAGGCAGGGCAATACAAAAATCAATACAACCACACTGTTTGTTGGCACAGCAAAGCAGGAGCATTGCTTATGAACTTAAGCCGATGTATCCAAATGGAGCCACATTCCCCATTATGACCACATTTTGCTGTTCTCCACTACACAGTACAGACATGCCCAGAGTTTTGTAGGAAGGTTGTTGACCTGGTCCAAAAAGCGTATTCTCCAGACCTCTGAGGTGGATAATTTTAAATAAGAGGCTGTAAGTCCTATGTTTATTTCATAAAGCAAAATGTTGCCTTTTTTTTTTTTTTTTTTTCTTTTCAGTAGAAGTTGGAAAGAGAAGCATCCTGGCAGCAAATCATTTACTACTGCTGCAGCTGTATGCATGGGCATGGCAAAGCAACATAAATTCTCATTGTTAGAAAGTTGCCACTGAGCAGATTCTGTGAGCTGTTGAAGCCAGGCTTATGTTACTTCTGCATCATTTTTTCTTTCACTGTCTCATCCCTGTAAATCAAAATGAAAAGTTAACAGACTATGAAACATATTTTGTATGGTCTGCTCCAGAATAACACTATATTGAGATATGCTAATCAAATAACTATGGCTGATCTATAATGGAATGGACAAAAAGCGATGCAGTACAGCCTCCTTAGTCTTTTCAGGGAAACACCTCAAATGCCTGTCATAGGAGTGACTTTGACAGGTTCTGAAGAGATTGGCCTCCAATCTCACACCAGATAAAAGGATGCCAGCAGCTACTGCACAGGAGGCCACTGATTAATAACCACATAACAGGAATATCTTTTGATTAGTGTTTGACATTTACATTACCCTCCAAGTAAGGGAGAAAGGGAGCCTTTCACCATGGAAATTGTTTTCAATCCGTTAAGAAAATAAAGTTTTATTTTCAGCTAACTGAATATGCTGATGAAGCTTAACTTCTTTTCACTTATTGCTACAGTTTCAATAAAATAGACATAGCTTACTGCGACTTACAAAACATTTGCATCTTACTGAGAAGCATTCATTAATCACTCCCTCTATTCACGCTGAAGCTACGATGATAATCAATTCCTATTTGTACAGCTGCGATATGAATAATTTTAAATTTTGGCTCTAACTGTTTTTCTGTTCTGCTGAAAAATGGTTTCAGAGAACTAAGGGGTTTTTTCACACACAGATATATATATATGGAATATATGTACAAGAATGGCCAAGTGTTATTTGAAATACTTAATTACATAAAATTCTGCGGTAGAAATGAAGATCAAGTCTGCTCTCCATCTACTAGGTTTGCATTTTTCTTAACAGAATAAAGTCTACCTTTCTCAAATATACAGAAACAGATTTTTTTAAAGTGTGTACTGGCTCTTCGTGGCTAGAATGTAGTTAAGGTACCAAAGCAAAGGAAAAACTGATAAATATGCAAAAGCTTTTATAAGGAATGCAATGTTTTCTTACAACACTATTTCTTTTCAAGGAGCAATCCAAACTGCATCTTAAACAATGGATTAGGTTGCCCTGAAAGGTTATGCAGGTGCCAGCCTTGGATTTTTTTTCAACACTTGACTGGACCTCAGACCTAACCTTGTTCTGAGCTGGGCTGGGCTAGAGACCTCCTGAGGTCCCTTCCAACATCATTTCACCCATCTATGATCATAAATTTAAGGCCCCTAAGAAAACAATAGCCCTAAATGTGAGAGAGAGAGATCTCAGCAGAGACTCTTTCTGTCTAACAGAGATCTCTAAATTTAAGCAGAAAGGATCTTTTCTCAAGAAAAGTACTGGACTAGCTATCTTCTGTAGTTCACCACAGACTAATGATCTGACCTTTGATTCAGAGCTGCCACTTCATCTTGCCACTGAATTCAAAGCTAGCTGTATTTCCATAGCCAGTGCCAACAGACTTCATTTATCTTCTTGTCTGGCAAATCATAAATTGTCACAACTCAAGATGAAAGAAATACAAGTTTAGGAGTTCACATTTAAGCAACAATAGCAGACTCTTCAATATAAATATAAAACAAAATGTAACAGAGCAACTTTATATAGAAAAGCAATTGATAGATTAGGGTAAGGTGGGTGCATCCATCATCACATTGTATCACATGGAGATATGAAAAATGCATGGTAAATGTATATACATGGGGAATGTGCTATGTACATCTCAGTTTTGCTTGAAGAAACCTCAAAAAAGCAACTTGTAACTCCTTTAACCATAGGATTACTTGGGCTGGCATGTTTTCTGGTAGATGGTCAATATAAACCAGCTATGGCCCATTCTGTGGAAAACAAGCGTAGCATGAGCTTTTCTAAGTTCATCAAAAGCATTTTGAACTTTACTAGGGAGTGGTGGAAATATGTTTTATCAGCTCATCACATATGTACTTACTTTCTATGGATGGAAGTGTTTGGCCCCATACCTGGGTTATTAGCATAGGAAGACAAGGGGGTCCAAACGTACTCATCCATACAGTACTCTGGCCATGCAATCCCTGTTAGCAGTAGCAACTCCTGAACTGTCGGTATGAAAGAAATGAAGTGTATCACAGCCTTTCTCCATAGAAAAGATACTGAATTTTGTTATTTCTAATGGCCTTACAACATAAACCAAGAGAAATATTCCTGTGGTTTACATTATTTCTGCAGAGGTGTATTAAGGCTGCACTACAAGTTTTAGGTAAGATTTACTTAACCTTATTAACATTAAAGTTGGCATCATTGATGTGACACAATGGTAGCTGGAAATTATCTGAGGTCTTATAACAGCACAGATTTGTGTGAACATGTCCAAAGAAGATCTACCACAAAGGCCACAGGCTGAATTTAGATATGAATGACCCTCAGGAGGTATTTTTCATACTTTGACATTATAAAGACCCAGAAGCATGTTAAATGCAGGCATTCTGTGAAGGCAAATTTCTGTACCATAGTTTGAGAAGCACGAACCATCCAAACTATAAAATGCATAGCCTGCTCCCTGCAGTTATGCCCTCACCAACTTCCACCACCCACAAGGCAACTTTGAGCAGTCAGGAAATGATTGTGTGCAAAAGAAATTAAAGTGTACGCAGCAGTAAGACATTCCAGGTTTCAGCTTTGACTTCCATGAGTCACATTTTGGAAAAGGCAATATCCCCTGTTTTTAATACAGCTGGGGGGGGGTTCTTCCTCCAACGAACAACTGTGCAGAGCTGGTCTGTATTAGCATCCCACAACAGAGCGCCAGCAGCACCAGCCTCTCTTAAGTCTGGAAAACTGAGGGAACATAGCAGTTTTGTTGAGGAAATGGAATTAACTACAGAGATTTTGAACACAGAAAAAAATAGAAATTAGAGAACACGAGTCTGAAAATTCCAAGCTAGGCAGAAGGTAGAGGCAGGGTTCCTGTAAAGCTCATGCTTCTTACGGGGAAAAAAAATATGCAGACAAGAAACAAAATACATCTCAAAATAGAATTCGGTTTGGAAAACTTGGAGGAAGGGGAAATTAAATACCTCCCTCTCAGAGGATCAGCTGTACGTGTATATTATGTCTGAAGCTGCTCACCCAGAGTAAGTAATTACTAATTGTTTGTAGGCTGGTGAAGGCCGAGGGGCGCAGCCCGCTAGGACACGGCCAGCGGGAGCTTAGGAGAGCGCCAGGGCAGGCGGCTGCTGTCCTTGGACACAGCTATGGCCCTCCTCAGCCTCCTGCAGCCACCACCACCCAGAGCATCCTATGTAAACCACACATTTGCACTAAACAACGCGAAACCACGAAAAGAAAAAGAAAAAAGAAAAAAACGGGACTACCCCGCCGCCGGCAGGAGGGGCGGGACAGGCGCGCCTCAGGGCGGAGAGGGCAGGATCGCTGCTTCTGCGCTTGCGCACTCCTGGCGCCGCGTGTCACGGCGCCGGCCGCCCCGCTATTTATGTTCCGTCAGCCACTGATTGGCCTCCGGGCTGACCAATAGTGCAACGCCGGGGGCGCGGCGCAGCCAGTAGGAGAGCGGCATGGCTGTGTGGGCGGGGCGCGCGCCGCGGCCGCGGGGGCCGTGCGGGGCTGGGCGTCCCCGAGCACCGCCGCTCCTCATGGCGGGCTGGGCGCCGCTGCTGCTGCCCGCGCTGCTGCTCTCCCTGCTGTGCGCCCGGCCGTGCCCCTGCGGCACCGCTCCGGCCTCTTCCTCGCAGCCTGTGACCGCCCGCCTGGCGGCGAAGTGGCCGGCGACCCCGCTGCTGCTGGAGGCGAGGTGCGTGCAGCCTCCTCCTCTTCTTTCTCCTTCTCCTCCTCCTGCCAGCGGCCGCCCTGTCCTGGCTGTCTCCTGGGGAACAGGAGGGCGGAGGGACCCCCTTTCCCTCCGCTGAGCGGGAAGGGGGGCTGGCAGGGTTTCTCTCTGTCGGAGGGTGTGTTAAAGCACTTTGTGGATGTGAGGCTGGACGGCTTTCTCACCTCGGAAAGTGTTGCGGACAGTGCTGGCAAGGCTCTCCCACGCTTTGGGGGAGCTGTACAAGCGGCTTCGTATTTGTCCTGCTCAGGAGTTTTGCAGGTCGCTGGGCTGAGGAGATGTATTGAGCCAATTACACAATCCCTGCCTTCCACTGAGTAACATTTTCGTCTGCCCCCAAGTTAGCACGTTAATTAAGTGATTATAAAGGTATTAGTGTAGATGTGAACCTGTAAGAGTGAAACACGTGGTATTTCAAAAGGCATTGCTAACTTGTAATCATAACTTCAGCCTGGAGGAGAGAGGGCTTTGGGATGACCTAATTTCAGTCTCCTGAAGGCAGCCTACAGGACGGGGCGGGAGCCTTTCTTACAAGGGCATGCAGTGAGAGGACGAGGAGGAATGGCTTCAAACTGAGAGTAGGTTTAGACTAGATGTACGGAAGAAATTCTTCACTGTAAGGGTGGTGAGGCACTGGGACAGTTTGTCCAGAGAAGTTGTGGATGCTCCATCCCTGGCAGTGTTCAAGGCCAGGCTGGATGGAGCAAACTGCTCTAGTGGGAGGTGTCCCTGCCCATAGCAGGGGATTGGAACCAGATGATCTTTAAGGTTCTTTCCAACCCAAACCACTCTGTGATCCACAATAGAAAGGAAAAATGTTCTCCAGTTTTAGATGCTTGTGGCTCCCCTGCCCATTTGGCTTAAATTTGTTTTGTTTTTAAACTTACTTGCTGCTGTTTGGAGAACAGCCATGAAGGGGAGAACTGCAAGCTTCTGTAATCAAAGGAGAGGCAAACTTCCAAAGTAAAGATTAGAAAACAATATAGTCATGCTAGCAGATGGAACTTTTTGGTAGACATAATCAAGGGGAGCGAAAAGCAACCGATGTTCCCTTAAGGAAAACCACAAACCTTAGAAATTTTACCTGTAAATCATAGAATCACAGAATGGTTTGGGTCGGAAAGGACCTTAAATACCATCTAGTTCCAACTCCCCTGCCATGGACAGGGACATTTTCCACTAGACCAGGTTGCTCAGAGCCCCATCCAGCCTGGCCTTGAATACTTCCAGGAATGGGGCATCCTCTGCTTCTCTGGGTAACATGTTCCAATTCCTCACCACCCTTACAATAAAGAAGTTCTTCTGTATATCTAACCTAAATTTTGCCTCTTCCAGTTTGAAAAAAAAAAAAAAAAAGACTAAAAATTTTAAAAGTGGTATTTGATATAAAGTAAACCTTACCTTTTATGCTTTGTAAGGATTAACTGATGTTTGAAAGTGTTTCAAAGATTGACTATCTCCCCCCATGCACAGAGAAGTAAATGTTGTTGATGAAAGCCTGTAATTTAATGCAAAACTGTAACCTGACAGAGAGTGTGTTCTTATTGGTATAGTTAACTGCTGCTAAATAAAAATTTCTATACTGAATTGATTTCATTTATAAGTGTATATTGGAATATCTGTGGAAAAATAAAGTGAATGTTTTGGGGGTTTTCTGTAACAAGAGAACAGTTTTCTATAACAAGAATACAGCTCTGATTGTTGAGTTTGGATGATAGTACTTTGTTCAAAATGTCTTTTGACCAAAATAGAGCTCTGTTCAGTGTTCATGCTATGGAGATAGTTGTTAGTCATTGAATGTCTAACATTTGGTTGCTGATGGATATTTATTATTTTAAACTGAAGGATTTTACTGTGGTACATCTTTAGACAAAATCAACCTATGGACAATTAATTTCTGTTTTTAAACAGTGAATTTATTGCAGAAGATGGTAATGAGAAGTTTTGGCAGTTCTTGGAAACTGTGCGGGAATTAACAGTTTATAAGCAAGGAGGTAAGTTATACAGCATGCTGATTTTTAGTATATTCTCTTGTGCTGTATTTAACTTGAGACACAACACATTAATTAGTTCTAGGCAGGTCAAGCCTGACTCTTCCATTATTGCTTACTAGGTAGGTTTCTTTCAGAAAGTTGTAGCATATTTTCCCCTAAGAGCAATACTTGCAGAGGAGTTAAAAAAAAAGAAAAGAAAATTGAGATGGACTGAACTGCTCTTACAATATGGAACATAAGTGTAAAGATTAAAGATACCTACCTGCTTACATGACTTGCCAAGAGCTTATAGGATATTGAGACTTCATGTTTTCTGTAGGATGGATGCTTGCAGGGCATAAAATCACACAGATAGCTAAAATCAGAATGCTAGAAAATGCTAAAGGAAAAATTTAAAGAATTATCAGAAAAGGTTTAATACTTGTAAAGGTCATGGAGACTGTTTTCTAGCATCAGTACTGATGTTTTAGAATAAAGGTTTGTCACTGACAAAATATGACTAAAAAAGCCTTCCATGGTTAGACAGAAGAATATTAAATTGTTAGAAATATAGAGAGAAGACCAAAGCATAAAATCCAGCAAAAAGAAAAAAAGCCACCCCAGAATAAAACCTTGGAGAACAGTTTACTAGAAATGTCCATGGTAATGAAAAATTGGGAGACCTGCAGGGCTCGACACCGGGTTGGGCAGTATTAGACCTGCTTGGTAAGTCAACAGATGAACAAGGTGAAAAAGGCTTCAAAACAAGCAAAGGCTGCTTCATTTTTCTCCTTACTTACAGAATAGTACAACTCTATTGTACTCTTACAGAGTACAACTCTGTGATGGTGATCTCAAGGTCAGAAGTCTGTACAAAACCAGAGAGAGTCACTGAGAAGAGAATGCCCAGGTGATGAATGATGCTAAAAGCCATTCTGTATAGGGCATGAGGACGTGGAAAATGGAGAGAGTTGCAGAATTTGACCTGTGGTCAGCTGCTCGTAGTGTTCGTTGAGGCTAATGCTGTTGTCTAATGTTGTTGAAGGTCTTTGTCAGCACACAGGACAGTGGCATGTGTTACACCCTCCACAAGGTTGGGAATGACACAAAAGTGGGAGGAGAAGCTGGAAGGTAGGACTGTAATTAGAGGGACATTGGCAGGCTGGAGAGACAGGCCGACAGAAACATTGGGAAATTCAGCAAAGGCGCTTTCCCTGCACATGGGCTGGAATAATCTCAGCAGCAGTGTAGTCTTGGTGCTGACTGACTAGAAAGTGGTTTTTTGAGAGGCAGAATGGGGATCCTTGCAAACAGTGAGAAGGCCAACCACATGCCAGGTTGCAGCAGTAAGAGGTCAAAGTGTTTATTCCACTGTATGAGACACTTGTAAGACTGAATCTGGAGTACTGGGGCCATGTTGGGGCTCCCTGTGAAAAGAAAGATGAGAGTCTGTCACTGGAGCAAATCTAGGAGAGGATCTCTGCAGTGGTTAGGGAGGTGGAGCAGACTTCTGAGGAAAGGCTGTGAGTGAGCCTGAAAAAGGAAGGAGTAAGGAGACACCTTGTATCTTCATCTTCCTAGTAGAGAAATGTGCAAAGAGAATGGAACCAGGCCCTTTCTGAAGGTGTACACAGCAGTATGAAAAAAAGCAAAGAGCAGAAGTTGAAAGGTGGAAGTTGTGGTTAGATACTGGAGGAAATTTTCTGCCCTGGGATTGGGTAAACATTGAAACTAACTGCTCCGGGAGGCTCTGGAATCTCTATTCATTGAGATAATACAAAATTCTACTGCATGAGGCCTTGAGTAGCCTAGTCAAGCCTTGAAATTATATCTCTAAGTAACAGTTTGGATAAAGTGACCTCCCGAAGTCATTTTTAGCTTACTCTTTTTTCTGTTAGTGGTTTAGACGCAGTTGGTGTTGCCTTGAGATAAGACTGCTGTATCAGATGATGTGTCAGGGTTGGGTTTTTGTTATCAGCCATCTCTTTTTTGCTTGCTTGGACACACTTTCCAAGGAGTTTGAAGCTTTAATGACATTTATTATTAGTGACACAGATGTCTGTTGAAATTAGCTGTTAGTTAAATACCTGCTTCACCTGGATAAACTCTGTGATTGAGGATAAATTCTGTGACTAACAATAAATAATTTACAGTAGAATGATCTCCATGACCTGTCATGCCAATGAACTGTTAGATGCTGGCAGTTGGCAACCTTGAGACTATACTAAAATACTACTTTAAGTAAACATATTGAGAGGCTGGTGTGCATATTTATCTTTATGGCAAACACACAACTATGGCAGTAATGCAGGGAAACTGGAAGTTCTGGCACCAAGTGGCTTTCCTAAAAGTGAAGTCATAGTCTTAATCTAAGGAATGGATGTTCTTCATGAACAGGAAGTCTGCATTAGATGTTTACAATGAATTGGTCAGTTTGAGTGGAGAATCTGGTGCAGTGGCACAGTTTACTGCGAGGTGTGTAATTGTTTACCTCTTAGGAGAAGTTGGTTCTCTGTATCGTGTGGAATGAGTTCTGTCTTAGTAGCTGCATGTCAAGACACATTGATATAGAGGGATGTTCATGATGTGTTAAAACTGATGTGGCAACAACCACTTCAGTAAATTAAAGGATGTGGCTGAAAAAGGATTGACTTTTCAGTTTTTCTCTGAGTGATGCTAAGAGTAGACAGGATGAATAAGCAGGAAATAAAAGCATTGTATGTTTAAATAGAAACATTTTCATATGAAGTAAAGAACTCCTAGATTTGAAGCTGAAAATCTGGGTTTATAGAGGAATTGGATGATAGATTTGTATCCCAACATACTGTTGGATGTTTCAGAAGAGTGGTAAAGTGTTAAAGTGTTAAAGCTAGCAGGCAACTTCAAAAATCAAATAGGGTAGCTTGGGTTTTTTTTCTAAATCCTCCCTTGGTTGATTTTTCAATCTGTTGTTTTTTTTTTTTAATCACTTCTCTGGATTTGTTGTTTTAAATTTAGAATAATCAACATCTCTTGTTAATTTGCTCATTTAAAATATTTAGCATTACAAAATTAGCTTTATTAGTGAACTGTTTAGCTGCGATATTTGTAGCAGTTCAATGGATTTGGTAGGAATTATGTACATGGAATTCGGTGAAACATTTAGTCTGGTTGATGTATTTGGTGGTTTTAACTTTTTCTCTTTTGTAATATGGACTCAAATCAGCTTGGGCAGCATCTTGATTATACCATATGGAAAGCAGGAGAAGGTTAGTGATGGGATACACTGTATCAAATTAATGTGAGGTCTTCAGATAACATGGGCAACATTGTTTCTATCTACTTAATGTGCAACATATTTTCTGCCAGGCTTGGGAAATGCTTGGAAAGGCAGATGATGTTATTTTGAGCTGCAGGTATGTTATAAAGAAATGAAAGCTGCAAAAATTTCATACTAAAACCAGCACTTACAAAACACTTAAGATGGCATTTTAAACTTGCTGCTGCTTTTATATCCCTAAAGGTTAATTTATGATCACTGAGGGAAAATAAGTAACCAGTTCCCTGCCGACTAATTATCACTTGAGTGTTTACCGTCTTCCCAAGTGCTTCAGTTTATATATTGAATTTTCAGCAGCCTCATAAATATATATTAAAACCCAAAACAAAACCAACATGCAAACTTATTTTCTCTATGGAAGCAATTTTCTCTGAAAAATGTAACAGTATATCTCATATAAACAACAATCATGCAAATTATTTTTTGCAATCTAGAAGACTACACATTATTCACAACTAAATTAGACAAGTATTTTTTATGTGTATATAAATTTTAAAGATTCCAGAGGAATCAGTTTCACAAACATGACATTGCTATACTAATAATGCAATAAAATAACATATTCCTTCTTTATTGGCATCTTGCTTGAATGGCACAGGTTTGGCTGGCCAGTGATTGCCTGAACTGCTGTTACCTGGGATCTCTAATTCCCTAGCTCATCCGTGGATCCAAACATTCATATCTATGCAGTTGGAACAATTCTCATACATCCATCCCACCAAGTAATTATTCCAGCACACTCTGTTCTTCTGATTAATTATGTCCCTTATGTTTACTCTCCCTACCTCCTGTGCCTCAGTACTTTGAATTCTCCTGTGGGTTACTGGCATATATTCAGATTAATTTTGTGCTGTGTGTACATGAGGTCTGAGGAGCTGTGCTGTAATACTTTCTTATCTTTTGTGACTGGCCTGGTTGTCTCTTTTAATTATTTTTAACTTACCTGTGGTGAAAGCTAACTGCTGTAAACTGTGGATAGTAAATGTCAACATTTAAACGTGAGTGTGCTTAGCTGGCTGTTCAGTTCTTGCTGGAGTCAATCTAACCAATTTGGCTGCAGGAGTTGAGAGAGGTTTTCAGCAGGCAAATTCAGGCATCTTCAGAGTGAAGTTTTCAGGTTTTGTTGGCCCCTAGGCTATATATCTCATGGCTGGGATGAAAGTTCACAGATGTGAAGCTCATACATATCCATTCAGATGCCTGCACTCTGGGGCTGTATTCTGTTAGTGTGGTCTCCTATTTACTTTTAAATTGACTTTGTTAATGATTTAGTGGTAATATGCTGTAATGCAGGATTTTATAACCAGAGAAATCTGCTTCTTTGTGATTCCCTGTAATATTCTAAGAAACATACTATGACTTCTATTGGTGATGATGGAGAGACGGGAACACTGATTCGGTGATCAGAATTCGATTTTACTTAGGTTTTCTAAGAACTTATATACCATTTTAGTAAGGTTAATAATTTCTACTACAATGATTAGGTTAAAAGATTATACAAGCAACTTATGCATTTTACAACATCTTTATCGTAGGGGGTTGATTGAATCTTTTTTTTTCTTGTAAGCAAGTTTAATCTCATCTTCTCATAAGCTCAAAGTTCTGTTTGTCCTTGCCATGGCATCCTAGTTACCAGACTAGCTATGTTGATTAAGTCTGTCTTGCTCTCTACCTTATGTATTCCCACAACTTCTACTCTTTTGACAATGTTAAAATGAGCTTAGAGGGCAAGTAGTACCAAATGTCAAGGATTCAATACTATGTGAAAATAATTTGCAAAGCTCAAACCATTGTTCTGTTTAACTGAAGTTAGCTCAGTTGTTAGAGCATGGTTCTAATAACACCAAGGTCACAGGTTCAATCCATGTACAGGATCTAAAGAGTCCACTTAAGTTCATAGTAGTGTTGAACTTGAGAGTCCTTGTGGATTCCTTCTATGTCAGAATATTCTGTGTACGTAATAAACTCTAAAAATCGGTTTTGCATTAGGTGGCTGATATAGCATTTGATATGAATTAATGTATCTTAGAGAAGTTTTAAGTACAGTTGTATTCTAAATGAAACCAACAGTGTTAATAGAAGTTGAAGTAGTAGGAGTGGATGCATGATTTGATAAATATATCCTTGTCAATGTTGTACAGACATTTTTGTAGGCAGATAAAAATTAATTGCCTTTTTTTTTAAACTTATTAAAATCATCATCATCATAATCATCTTCCAGGAAAAAAAAAATCAGCTGTTTTAAACACAGCAGTGAAAGTACAGATGAAATTTATAAGCCAAAAAAATTAAAGACTTGTGGTAAAAATATTTTATTGAGGCAGTATCTTTAGAATTATGTATTTAATAGCTCTTCATTGTCTTCAATAGGGTATTATTTGGGGCTGAGTGGAGAGGCAGAAATTTCAGATTTAATTTTATTGTTGTGGAGATAATTTCAAGAAAATTTGAAAATACAGTTATTGAAAAAAAGTTTCAATCTGGAAGGATTTGTTGTTTCCAAATGTTTATATTCACTGTTTGGAATGTGTGAAGCCAAATTTATCTCATTTAGAATAATAGAATCGTTAAGGTTGGAAAAGACCTCCAAAGCTGAGTCCAACTTTTGATTGCTGCTCTGCCAATTAAACCATAGCGCCAAGTGCCACATCCAGTCACTTCTTGAACACCTCCAGGGATGGTGACTGCACTACCTCCCTGGGCAGCCCATTCTAATGCTCAACCACCCTTTCAGTGAAAGAATTCTTCCTGATGTCCAACCTGAACCTCCCCTGGCACAGCTTGAGGCCATGATACTTTGCAGGAAGAAGAGGCTGACCCCAACCTGGGTACAGCCTCCTTTTGGACGGTTGCAGAAAGTGATAAGATCTCCTTTGAGCTTCCTCCAGGCTAAACATCCCCAGCTCCGTCATCTGCTTCTCATAGGACTTGTGCTGAAGAGCCTTCACCAGCTTTTTTGCCATTTAGGTTCTGCCAGTGCTATGTGGTGTGTAGAGAACATAGATAGGTTTTTCATCCATTGAATTTAATGTAAGACAGTAACAATTATATGTCATGGAATAGACCCAGTCAGCAGCTAAGTAGCACATGTCTACCCACTAGGATGAGGAAGAGCATTAGGAAAAGGTAAAGCCTGTGGGTTGAGATAAAAACAGTTTAATCATTGAAATAAATTGAAACATAATAATAATAACAACAGGAAGGAAAAAGAGACAAATAAAACTTCTCTCAAGTGATGCACAATACAACTGCTCATCACCCACTGACTAATGGCCAGCCCTTCCCCAAGCAGAGATTGAGAGCTCCCAGCCAACCCTCCCAGTTTCTATACTGAGTGTGGCATTCCATGGTATGGAGTGACCCTTTGGCCACTTCAGGTCAGCTTCTCCTGGCCGTGCTCCTCCCAGCTTCTTGTACACGTCCATGCTGCCAGAGCATGGGAAACTAAAAAGTCCTTGACTCAGGGTAAGCACCACATAGCCACAACTAAAACTTCAGTGTGTTATCAACATTATTCTCATATCAAATCCAAAACACAGCACTGTAGCAGCTAGTAGGAAGAAAATTAACTCCACCCCTGCTGAAACCAGGACATCATATAGAGTTCATGGGAAAGAGGTTTCTTGAAATGCAGGTTATACACTTTTCTAATGTCAGGATTTTCTAGTGAATTACAGCAAATTCAGCCTTTCTAAATAATGACTTTTAAGGAGGAGATGGTAAAAAAGGAGATACTAGAGGCTTTAAGAGCAGAAAAAGATTTTTTTTTTTTTTTTTTTTAACAACCATGACAGGGTTGTAAAGAAGAAAATGAGAGGATAGAAACTGCTTAGTTATGAAAATTGAGTATGCCTCTAGAATGAGGATTGAAGGTTAATTATTTCCAACCAATGTTCTGTATTATCTTCTGTCATTTCCGGACACCATCCACCTTCTTACTCAGAGTCCTAATTTTGATCTTGCAAATACAAGATACGCAGGGACGGGGGAACAATATTTCACATGTTCTATCCATTTTCATACTCTTGTTTATCATATATTTTTAAGAAAGAAATAGAATATGTGAAACTAGCCCAAAGAATGACAACTTCACAAGATTTTTATTTATGTGAGTTGCATGGTTGGAGTGTTTCAAAACTAAATGTGAGGAAATTATTTGTAAAATAATGCTCTATTCAGGACTCTCCATATAGGTTTTTTAAGAAACATAATTGTTGAGTGGGTTTTTATATTGCTGAAAATAACTTTGATATTAACTAGTGCTATTGAGCTCTCTTTTTTGTTTTGTTTTTATGATATTAGGCCTCTGGATTAGTAAGAAAGGAAACAGTTATTAGTGGACAACACTGAAGACTTTTGCATGCCAAGAAGCACTGGCATTAATGCTTGCTTATTATGTAGTGTAGGTAGATATGCCACATCATTTAGGGCTAAATACTAAAAGTTTGTCTTTTCTTTTGTTTGGTTTTTTTTTCTCTTCAACAGATTCAGAGTACTCCTATTACAATTTGATCTTGAAGAAAGCGGGACAATTTTTATCCAATTTGCAAATCAATCTATTGAAGTTTGCACTTTCCATACGGGCTTATTCTCCAACTGTTCAGATGTTTCAGCAGGTAACAGTATTGCCTGATATATTTGGTACAAGATTGAATGAGATATTTTGGCTGAACAATGTTCTTTGTTAACAGTTCAGTAAAATATATGCCAGTATCATTTAAAATCTAACATGATAAAGGCTTTATAAGCTGGTTATATTGACAGGAACAAATATTGATATTCAATTGTATGGATAACATTCTTTTCAGAGTAGACTTTTTTTGCAATTGTGCATTAATTAAAATTCAGATCGTGGGGATTTTTTGCATTGCTTCAAATAATTCCTGTGGGAATTCAGACATTGCTGGAGTAGGGCACTTCCTGTAGCTTCAAATAATTTATATTTGTTATTATTTAGTGGATTTCTCATCTTTCTCATTATTTTAGTATTTGAAAAGTTGAAAAATTAGAAAAACATGCTTTATTAATTAAAAAGTGAGAGGACATAAATTCACTGTGCCTCTAAACCTAAAATTGCAACTCCTCCTTTTAGCAATGCCACCTTTAGGATAAAGTGAGAAATCCATGTTTCTGAAAGGTAATAAGCTGTAATAAAGTTAGGGAGTTTTGCAGGTGTTCTCTGGAGGAATATCATAATCTCAGATTCATGTCTTTTTGTTTTTACCTTTCAGCTGGTGAATCCAGACTCACTGACATGCAGTCACATGATTCCCATTTCATATTGGAATAGCTGAGTAGAGTTTTTTAAAAAAGGCAGGGGATGGGAGAGGGAATCAAAAATTGACATTATTTGTTTGGGATTTATTGGCTTAGAAGTCTAATGTTTGGATGTTAACATGGTTGCTGATAGCAACCAAAGTTAAAGATATCTCAGAGTATAGGCTGTGTTTTCAGCTCGTGGAGAAGATTTCTCAGTCCTGTCTTTATAGAACATGAATGTACTTATCATTTTCTGGAGTATGACTGCATTTAATAGACTACGTCTCACAAAGGTTACAGGGTCTTAATCTTTTAATATTTTTCTTTTTTTTTTCTTTACCCCCCCCCCAACATGTACCCAGTTTTGAATGGGCTTAATTAGAAACACAGCTTAATGGCAGCTGTTGAGTTATTTTAATCAAAGGGATGTGAGTTTAAGTGCAATCAAAGCATTCTGGTTGAGTATAATTGTTGAAATATTAGATTGCAGCTGATGAACCTCCACCAGAAGGCTGCAATGCATTTGTGGTTATCCATGAGAAGCACACCTGTAAGACTAATGAAATAAAAAAGCTGCTGAAGAAGGCTACTAAGAGGTAAATATAATGATCTGGTTTAAGAGGAAAAATAGATTACTAAAGAGCTTAATATTATGAGAGTTCATCAGTTATGAATCAAAGTAGGTTTTAAAATAAAATCATAGACCTTTTGGTCCTCTAATCACATGGACAATTTTGTATTCTTTCCTGTTTTGTTTTTTTTTTTTTTTTTTTTACATGGAATAGTCAAGTTTAAGTTACAGTGTACTTTCTGTACAAACTTACAGCTTTGTATGTCTGACCCAGTACTCTGCTGACAGACCTTCTCTGTAGTCAGTGTCACTGCACTTGAGGTTTTCTGAGTTGCAAGGGCTTGGCATAGGAGTAGAAGAGGAATCTAACTCAGCTGGATAACTTTTCCTCACCTTGTGCTAGACTTTGCACCTACCAACCCTTTCTGCAGGTTTTGCCCTGTGGTAACCAGCATCAGTCGAGAATTGGAGCTCTGAAGTAAAATGTGTAGAACCTATCAAAATAACAATAACAAAGTAATGAAAACATAATATTTAATCTCTGGTTTTTTTTTTTTTAAAGTATTAATTTGTTTTTTTTTTCAAGACCTGCATGTAGCATTCTTTTCTTTGTTGGTTGGGTTTTTTTTTTTCCCTGCAATGGTCTCCATAATATACATCAGTATCCATACCCTCAGCCATTTTATGGAGGTATGCAGAGCTGAAAGATGATTTAGTACAGTATATTTCTTGGATTTTGCTTTTGGTCAAATATAAATTCTGGGAGGAAACTCTGAAAACCTGTAAATTTGTCTCTTTGGGGTTGGTTTCTTCTGAAAATAATTTTGTGTTCTACATGTGTGATTTGTGGTATGTTCTAAGTCCATTGATACAATTACAACCTACTAAATCATTGTCTCTTGCTTATTCAATAGCCAAGGTTTCTGTAAAAAGAACTCACTGTCTAGTTTACAATTTCTCATTTTTACCAATTATGTTCTTCTAAAAAATGTCTTTTTTTCCTAGATAAAGGCAAAATATACTACAGATAATTTTAAATGTTGAATTCTTGTTACCCTATATTAAGACATCATGAGACCATAACATTTTATTGCAATGTCTGAATATAGTAAACTTTTAAAGCAATTAGCTGGATTCAGCACATTCTGCTCTCTGGAGATATTATTCCCAAATGTACAAAATTCTGGGAAATTGCAATACTAAATAATAGAATCCTGAATTATTCAGAATTGAGAGATTTAGACTTCTAGAAATCATTAAGAACTTGAAACAAAACTTAAGTTTCTTTTATTTGATTGGTCTTCTATTTTCTTGTAACTTTGCAGTCAGTCACATTACACCGTTCAGAGTTGCAGGGACAAAATCTTGATGGATTTTCCCTCCTCACCACCCCAAAATAGTTGTGTCACTCAGATATTTAGAGTACCTGGAGTTAGACTCTGACGAAAACATGTTCACATTCACATGTTCAGGTAATTGTTCCCACTGTTAGTTCCATTTGTACTCTGGGTAGCAGATGCTTCACCTATGCTGGTGATATTTAGGCTAGGTGATAATGATAGGGCTGTGCTCCTGTTCTTTTTTTTCTACCAGGTGAACAAATGATATAAGGGACAGCGTGCTGTGTCACATACAGTTGCTCTAAACCAGTCATTCTTTTTCTGTCTCTTCATGGAAGAGATATTTTTGATTTATTGATTCTTGTTTTATTTCAAAGTATTTTCCTTTGTGTTCCATTCTGTGTCTTCTGTCTGTCATGACTCTTCCAGTTCAGCCAGGCCAATTTAAGCTGTGCTTTCAGTTGTTCACCATATTTGGATGAGGATGCTAGAAATGTCCTGATTTTAGGGACTGATAATTTCAAATCTCACTGGAAGAGAAAGAAGAGGCCATAGCATTCTTTTTGTGTGGATTCAGCATCTCAACCCAACATTCAGGAAGTCTCAGGCCAAATATTCTGCATGTCAGAGTTAAGGTTTTGCTTCATTCAGTCCTTTATGCAACAGCGACTGCGATGATGTCTTTTGCACTTTCAGCCATGTTGCAATGGGCTATGTGGCTCTAATTGGAAGTATTTTTTTGTGGGGGTGCAATGGCTCCAGAGCTCAAGGGCTCTGGGCATGTCAAAGAACACATGGTTAAATGGTTGGGATTGCTTATCTTGCTAACTGTCCAAAACACAGCACTAAGGTTTCTGGGGCTGTCACTGTGAAGAGCAGAAGCATTAATTGGAGTCACATTTTGCTCAAAACAATCAGTGCCTTACATTTGTCAGTATGTGTTTGCTGTCTTCTATCAGACTGCTTCTGCATCCTATCCTGGGTACTATCTAGACAAGCATATAGTTGCCTGTAGTACCCTAGCAAGTGTTGAACTCCACATCTGTGTAATTTTTTTCTCTTTTTCTTTTTGCCTGCCCAGCTGTTCTTCCTTGTCTTTCAGGCAGCCTTCTTATGAGCATCTCTTATGGCAGAAAATTAATTACCTTTCAGTTCTAAGAGCAGGAGAATCAATTCCTTGTCACTCCTATTCAGTGTTGAACAGAAACAAAGAACAGAGGCTTATCTTGGATTTACAAGGGCTGAACACTTTAATTCTCTACCCAAGGTCATTAGAGGAGCTCTATGCAGTGTTTTTCATTGCAGCACTTAATATTTTCATGAAGCATGTTCATTGTGATATGAGACTGTCACTATTCAAGTCATGGCAGCACTCAGTAACCAACTTAGTTGGTTGGTTGAAGTAGAGTGGATAAAGTTAGGAAAAGAGAAGTTCCCTTGGTTGAGGTTTTCCACTCTCTCCATGATGGTGGCAGCTCTTGTCTCTCTGGTTATGAGAAGGAAGTTGCACAAGTCACATCTCACACATATGCTTTCATTGGGGCAAATCTGGATCAGTTCTCCCACTGAGCTCACTCATTCAGGAGTTGTTTCAGACTCCTGGATCTCGCCTATTTGGTCTGCCTTGTCGTGTGATAGCTTGGGCCAGCTTTCCTGATATTTCTGTGACACCCAACTACCTGCAGACAAGTTAATTCTTAAACTGGGCCCCTCCTTTATTTCTGCCTTACAAATGAGGTCCTTGATTGCCTATGTACCAAACTTACATAAGACATTGATGTTAAAACCCTGAGTAACCTCATACAAATTGCTCCTGCTTGAAGGGAGGGTTTGCAGCACATTACCTCCAAAGGTTACCTGTCGAGTGAGCTCTCCATGGTTTGCATCATGAAGCCAATTTTATTAAACACCTTTTATTATATACCTTTCAAGCATAACAACCATATCTATTTTTCTTAGTAACATTGCTTAACTATGGGCTAGTACAGACTTATACAGGCTTGTACTGTCTTGCACACAAGCATACATACATTGTACATACATACGCCTTGAACTCTTCCTTCTTCAGGGTCTTGCCTTGGCTTGCCAGGGCTTGTAGCCCTCTAGCACATCAACTTCTGTAATGAGTTCAGCAGTACTTGGAATCCTGCTTCCTAGCTGTATTCCCACAGTTACCTTTGCAGTGTAAATTATTCTATGGTTCTTTACATTGAAGATGTTGCAAAGATTCACATCACAGAAACTGTGGTGTTCTGCTCACGCCTTTCCACTGTGGTTCTTCAGTGAGTGTCTACCACACACCGTTCTGTACCGTGTGTTGAATTAGAGTTTCCTAACATGTCTTGGGCATGCTTGGAGACTGGTCTGTTGACCATCAGTGCAAAGGCAACTTTGAAAAAGTGTGCTCATTGATAATTAGTACCTTGAGTGTATTACTCAATCATATCGTCTGTTACTTCTTGATCTTTCCCAGGTTTTATTCAAAAGATCTTTTTATTTATCTAAGAAATCATTGCAGCATAACTTTTCTAGTCCTGGTTTTCAATTAGGAGGGTAGGTAGGCAGTCAAAATTTCCAAAATTAGCTAAATTATCAGAGCCTGATAGTTTCAAAATAGTATAACCCCAGTTAGCTTCCAGGTGTGTTGACAACTTTCTCAAGCTTCACAGAATCCCCCTCTGCTACTCTGTTACTCATGGATTGCTCTGTGCATCTCTAGTAGATGCAATGTATCATTCAAGTTAAAAGCTTCAAGCTGTTGCTGGTACACAAAATCTCCAAGCGCTATGCTTTTCATATGCTTTGTGTTGTGATTTGATAAAATATATTTCAATTATTTATAGTTGATGCTGATTTTTAAGTTTTTTATACTTTAATTTGTGAATTTGTTGTTCCGGGTTTGTTTGAGAGCAATCATTATTTTGTGATGGTTTTAACATGGCTTGTATACTTTTTAGCATATAAACATTTATTAGTTTTTTAATTATGAAGTAGAAAAACCGCCACTGTTTTAATTAATTTTCTGGCTTTATAATATCACAATTATTTGTTTTAAAACCAGACCCAGGCCATATCTTTTTAAGGGAGACCATAAATTCCCTACTCTCAAAGAGGATGGCCCAGTAGTTATTCTATATGCAGAAATGGGTACAAAAGACTTTGTCA
>VXBN01017349.1:0-43906 GCA_013397395.1 Sinosuthora webbiana
TCCTTTCAAACCACTACAATGTCTCTGTTACATTGATGGCAAACTTCTGAAAACCAAATGCACATCAGACCCTCTTTATCTCTGTGATTGTGAGCTAAATTCAACCTTGTCATTGAAACTACCCTGTGAAGGTTGATACTGAATGGCAAATTAATTGCTCAAATAGACTTTCTCCTGGAGAAGGACAGGCCACGATGGCAACCAAGACAGAGCTTGTGGCCAAAATGAGAAAGCTTGCCCTCAAGAGTATTGTAAATATCTCTCCACGGAGTAGTGAGGTATCTTTCTTCCTTTTTGGAAATTGTCAGAGAGACTCAAACTGGTACATTGCTTCCAGGCATCAGCCTTACCACATGCTGTTAGGAACAAAGCACAGATTCTTCAAAAGGGAAGAAAGGAGGGGCAGTAAAGGACATGAAACACAGGAAAAAACGGAAGTGAAGTTTTGATAAAAGGAATGGGAAATATGTGGACACAAACCACAAAAGACAAGTGAAGTTTTGATAAAAGAAATGAGAAATAGGTAGAAGTGCTAACAGGAGAGAGATGAAATGTAGAATTCATTGTCAGCTGGTAGGCATGTCATGAGTTTATTTTCAAGGTTGTGAAGTTGGTGCTGTTTTGTTTTTCTCCACCCCATGCACATAAATGTGTAGTGTGGTGTCTCTGGTGTGGCTGATGCTGCAGTGCAGAGCTGTGTCACCCCAGCAGGAGGCTGAGGAAAAGTTGTCACTGGGAGATGTGGCAAGGGTGGTGAGTCTGCCTAGTCATGGAGGACAGGTGAAAAGCAAGGCATTGGAAGCATGGATCATACCCTGGGGATTTGGGCTTGCAGCACTGCTTCCAGAAGAGGAGAAAAATATTCTACGGAGGTCACACATATTATCTCTTTCTTTCCCTCTTTGCTTCATTTCAACCTATTACAAATTACCTAAAATAAGAAAGCATCCAAAACCCCATTTTTTTAAAGTATCTGAAAACTAGTTTTTACATGGTTTAGATGATGGATGGGATGGTGTTGGTATGTTGAGGATCTTCCAGAATAATTGTTATTTCTTCTGTTGGACATAGAAAGTCAGGTGGACAAGATTTTCCATGGAGAAATTTTCAGTGCTCTGGGCATCTCACTGTGTATCTCTGTGTATGTGGTCTGTATGGTGTGTGTGAATAAAATGTATCTAAATAAAAACTAAAAACCAAAAAAAGCACTATATGGTTGTCTCAGTCATGCCAGGGTTGAAGGCTTTTTTTAACAACCTGCAATTGCGAATGCAGACAGGTGTAGCAAGCAAAATATACACTCAAAGAATAAATTGTATTCCTGTGTGGAGGTAGAGCATTAACTCTAAAACTAGCTAGGAGATCAACAAAATACGGCAGTAGTAGATTTCAATGTCTCAAAAAAGAAATATTTTGTTATAACACTTTGTAAATATCTATCTGCAGGCTTCATAAATCGGCATAAAAAAACTTCCTTTGGTGAAAAAATGTATGTAACTGTTGTCCCTAATAATGCCCATTGCCTAGCCAATAGTGCAATCGTTTATTGCTGAGGTTTTTTGTTTTACATTACCCATGCAAGCTGTTTGGGGCAGAGGAAGTTTTTGCCATCACAATAGAAAAAAGGAAGAGGATGTTCTTTGAATATAGGCAGAGCCATAGTAAAAACATTATTTGACATCTTTACTCTTTTGAAGTCCATGGAATCATCTTTAAGTTTTTTTTTTTGTTTTTGTTTTTTTAGTTGCAGTTCATGATATGTTAGCTATCTAGCTGCTTAGTGCTCATAGAGTATCAGAAATCTATTACTTAAACAGTAAGCTTAAGATAAACAAATGAGGAGGAACAAAATCTCATGCAGAAAGAGACAAAAAACTATGGAAATGAGAGGTCAAATGGCTTTCAAAATGTAATGCAGCTTCTAATACTACTGGTGACATCCATATTTCTTGAATCTTTTAAATCTCCCAATCGTATCTTAGTCCCAGGGCATCATACTTGCTGTTTTGCCATTCTTTGGAGATTAGTTATTTGCCGATTGAATTCCATGTCAGGCAAATCTAGCATCTTCATTTTCTAGCCTTGTATTCCATACTGTCCTTTCCAGACTGATTCAGCCATCCCTTGAAATTACAGCTGTGGATGAAAGTGCTAAATTAACCTTACAGTTACCCCCTCATTTTAATAATCATAATAGTAGTAATAGCAATAGTAATAATAATAACAATAACAACAACAACAATAATAGGAAAATATTGCTTTCTTTGAAAAATTGAAGTAAATTAAACCATCCATAGATAGGAATAAGTTTCATCATTAACTACTACTTGTGAAAAAGATTTAAGGAGAATACAGTTGGACATTATGCTGGTTATAGATACCATGTATTTTCATTAAAAATAAAGTGCTGTAACATCAGAAATAAGACTGATATTTCTTTTTTATGACCTAGATTATTTTTAATAGTCCACTTATGGGACAATATTTGGCCCAGGCTCAGGCTACCTTCTCTTTCCCTGAGATGATGTAAGCACCATATCTATTTCCATATGCATATTTAAAGTGAATCATTTTCTGAGAGAGTAAGATGAACTATTACAGAGGAAGCAGAAAGCCCATGCCACCACAGCTGAATAAAAATATTTTAGCAGGAGGCCAGCACTACAAAAGAAAAGTCTCCCCAGAGGTTCTTGCTTTATTCACAGATAGACTGACCTAAAAATAACATATTGCTGCATAGAATCACTGCTATATTATTCCCCTTCCAGTGTTACCAACATTTCAAGCTAAATTAAAGAAGCCATTCTAAATTTAATATTCTGAAGCTCATCTTTCCTCTTCTCTGACTTCTGCTTTATAAACTACTCTTATTTTTTTTCTGTTTAATTAAAGAAATAGCACTTTATTCTGTACATGTCTGTCTTGACAATGACATATACTTGAAAAGGCACTTTTTGATCCACACCCTCTCCTGTAGTTCTATTTCATAAAGAAATGCACAATGTTTTTCTAGGATTCAGACAGAAGCTCAGTAGTTTCCTAATTTCTGAGGAGTAGCTGAAGAGAGTAGCATTGGGGTTAATTATAGCATAAACTAGGATTTTCTGACTGGATATATTTTCTCCTATTTTGATTCATGGGATTCACTCACTTAAAAGAACACAGCATGGTACACCCATTTGTTAAAGGTCAAAATTATTTTATAGTAAAGTAACATCAAATAGATTTTTGTGCTAGGCAATTATTTTTAGCACCTTATTTACTGCTACAATGCTAATGGTAGCTGAAAAGAAGGATGTGTATGTTAATTAATGTTCACTTTTGTTGTTGTTGTTGTTGTTGTTGTTGTTGTTGTTGTTGTTGTTGTTTTTTCCAGTGTAGCCTCTTGTTTCTGATTTGCATGGTATGATGCTCATCAGTCACTGCCAAGAACCTCATGTGCATTAGCAGCATCTTCTGGAACATCAGTGGTCATATTCAGTTGCTGTACAGTGTATGTGGAATAGTCATCCTCTGCTAGGAAATTATAAAACTGTGTCATTTGACTGCAATTGCATCCTCACTCACACTAAGGTGTTGCAATTAAAGGGTTCTTATCAACACATATAGTTAATAATTTTTGTTGGGATTTTTCTCAGGAGACAAGAGTTGAGAGGCAATGAGTAAGAGCTCAAGTCTCTGTAGGACACAGAGCTTTGCAATGGTCTTTGTGCATGTGCATTTACTTCCTCTATAAAACATTTTTAAGAGCTGAGACAAGACCCTGAAGAGAAAAAGTATAAACTTTTCCTCAAGACAGCAAAAAAACCCTCATCATTTTCTGTCAAAATGCAAACCATGCTTCCACAGAAGAAACAGCCGAGACTTACACTTTTGGGCAAGACTGGTGGTGAAAGAGTAGAACTTTCTCAGTTTCTGCGAGTAATCTCTGAACAAGTTGCTGAAAATGAGAAAATGTTTGGAATTGGATGATATGGTGCAGCTATAGCTGTTCGGGTACTATGGACTTTGTCAAAGTACTATGGCCTGTATCAATGCAGTATTCCTTCAAATTACTTCCATTCTTATTTCCAGTGTTCCAAAGTGCTTCTATTTGGATAGGGGGAAGAAACACCATTACAGCTCTTCTTCTTGCATCAAAGTGAGGTATCTATTGGCAGAAGAAAACCCCCATACTGCAATAACTAGTAATGTCAACGTTTAAATAATCATCTCTATGCCTGTACATTAATTCCTCATGGACACAAATGAAGTATATAACCCCATTTCCTGCTAATGCTTCACATTTGTTCTTTATTTGGTCTTATTTCCAATCCAGATTGCTGTAATTTGGGGGGAAAGAGGGGGGAGGAGAGAATGAAGGTGGAAATGGAACACTAATTTCTTACAGAAAGTATGTCTAGCATGTATTAACTACATCCAGACTCAGGCTATTACAAGGCTGAAACATGAGCTGAGCCCCTGTATGGCTGAGATGTCATTAAGCCTGACATTTCTAAGACTGCCTGGAGTCTGGATTAATCTCTGACTTGACACTCCTGTAAGTTAAAGGAGAGGAAGAGCAGTTAAAAAGAAAAGGCATAGGTGCTTTGCAGTCAGTTACAGCAAATCAAACTGATCAAGTGCTAAATTTGCAGAAATTCCCCCGAACCAGTTCATTGCACTGGTGTATGTGGAAGTGAGGGAAGTGAAGGCAGTATTGAATTGGTTTTCAAAGGCAGACTTGAAGTCTTGTGAAATTATTTTTAACAACTCCACTCCAGTTTAAATTAATCTGTTACTCTGTGTAAAAAACACAGACAGAGCTGTAGTTTTTCTTTGTTGAAATGAGAATCCACTATCACCTTCATCATACCCCTGCTACTTATTTAGCTTACTGCACTTCAAGGGTTTCCATGGCTTTTTGGGCAATGAAAAGGGATTTTAGGGCCTTGGGGTGATTTGCTGGAGGATCAGGGTCACAGGTAGTGTTTTTCTCATCCCTTTCAACAGCAGAAAAGAATATTGAAAGGAATGGGCAGACTCAGTAGATTGACATGCTACTCCAAGGGTGGTGTCACTGGCAGAATTTGGGTTTTTTTTGATCATATGATTATCTATCCAGGCTGGCTGACACCTGATGGGATGCACATGAAGGGAAAAAGGGGTTTTGCACAGGAGTTAGAAGGGCTTGTCGACAGAACTTTAAACTAGACTGTAATGGGGAAAGGAAAAAGACCAGACTTGCCATTAATAAGTAATGGGGAGAGACACGAAAGTTTGAGGGACAATGTGTTAGTGAGATCCTTCAGTCTTGTCCATGGGGTCTTGGCTGCAATGAGATGCACTTGAAATGTTTCTACACCAACACGTGCAGCATGAGTCCCTGAGATGCATCAGTGTCATCCCTGGTGGAATGAGTCCTCTGACAGAAGTGCCTTGTTGGAAGGTTATAGGCTGTTTAGGAGGGATAGGCAGGGCAGAAGAGGCAGAGGAGGTCATGGTGGTAGGTGGCATTGTATGTAATGCAGGGCCTGGAATGTGTGGAGCAATGGCCCAGTTGAGAGCCTCTGGATAAGTATTAAGGGACAAGCAAATAGTGCAGATTTCCTTGTGGGAGTCTGCTGTGGATCAGTGACAGGATGACGGCACTGACGAATTATTTTTTAAGGAACTAAGAGACACCTAATTCAGCCACCCTTGCCCTTATGGAACAATCCATCTTGCCAGATATTAGCTGGGAATAACACACGGGTAATACAAGCAGGTCCAAAACACCCCTAACTTGTGTTCTGACTTAACTGGAAGGACATAGGCCTGTTAGAATAAGTCCAGAGGAGGGTCAGGAAGATGATTACAGGGATAGAGCACCTTTCCTATAAGACAATGCTTAGAGAATTGGCACTGTTCAGCCTGGAGATGAGAGGACTCCAGGAGTCCTTATAGCATCCTTCTAGTACCTAATGGGTGCCTACAAGAACGTGGGTAGAGGGACTTTCTGCATGGATGGCTTTAAACTGAAATATAATTGGTTTTGATTAGACATTAGGAAAAACGTCTTTACTTTGAGGATGGTGAGGCACTGCCACAGGTTGGCCAAAGAAGCTGTGGATATTTCATCCATAGAAGTTCAGGGCAAGGCTGGATGGGTCTTTGAGACACCTGGTGAAGGGGAAGGTGTCCCTGCCCATGGCAGGGGTATTGGGATAACATGATCTTTAAGATCTCTTCCAATCCTAAGCATTGTATTATTCTATGATTCATGGTACAGGTACTAAAGGAGGCAACTATGAAAGGTGCCCTTCTAGGTTTGTTGCTTTTTAACAGAGATGTTCTAATGAGTGAAATAGTGACTGGTGGCCATCTTGGCCTCAGTAACCATGAAGGAATCAACTTTAAAATCTCTGATTACAGGAGGAAAAGTGCCAGCAAAATGTCTGTTCTCACTCCAACCCAACATGAAAAGCAGGCACCCTCACAAAGAAGCAGGTGCATGCAAAATGTCAGCCCTGGACAGAGGAGGAATTGATTGCTCTTCTCCTGTACGTTGATTTTACTGCTGTACAAGTCTCAGACATCCATTTTGGAATATTCTGAGAGAATCTGAGAGCTACAAAAGGCAATATCCCTTTCTAAAAACTTTTGCTTACTAAAAACGATTCCTTTTGTTGTATGTATGAATGAAGGATTTTTTAAAAAGAAATATTAGATTCAAAATTAAAATTTAAATTGTTTCAAAGTTAAAATTTAAACAAGCTATGGCAACACATTTTGTACTTGTCATAGAGAATTGTCTTACAGAAATGGCAGAGGCTGCACAGCTACTCTGCCGACACATAATCAGGTATGCATATTGCATGAGAAAGCAGGGCAGAAGAAGGCAAACATTATTAGTACCTTGGGAAAATATATTCCTCCTTGTTCTTAAATCCCTCTTGATTATAAACACAATAGGGAGAAGAGATTTAGACTGATGCCTGTGTTTTTCATAGGACTTTGTGTTACTGTTTTTGACTTGCAGATGTCTTGGTTGTCCTGCAAAGAAATTCAGAATGATTATAGACAGAGCTTTGAGAAAACAAAGCAAAGACCTACCAGATCTAATCATTCTAGATAAGAATTCATGCATCTTAGGAGGTAATCAAAAAATTCAGAGTATCTCACTTTTTAATGGTTTTTGTTAGGAAAATAACATGAATTTTCCCTGAGTTTAAACACCAAACCAAACACGAAGATATGAAAAGTTAACATATAATGAACAGGAGAAGACATGCTAAGTAAACAAGAGAAACAAGTTGCTTTAGACACTTCATTTCCAATGATTTACATGCTTGTGATAAGACTTATTTTCTTCACTACAAATACATTTTCTTTTCCTTTTGCAAATGACTAATTTAATGTGTAAGTTCTATATTTCTGCTCTGCTTTCTGTATTTTGTTATATAATTTCTAGGATATGCCAGATTTGTCTTTCACATATTGTAAAGCTGAGTTCTACATTTTGTTTCTGTGTCATATAGCAGGTTCGTCTATAAATCATGTGTCAAAATACAGGAAATATTTAACTGTATTACAGTTTAGTAGAGTGGGCAGTATTTAATACTGCCTTACAGCCCTCTGTAACTTTACTGAAACAACTTTTACTAGCATCTACAATAAGATTCCTATGATTCACAGCTTGCATCATATTTCTGCAATGCCCTCCAGGTTCTGTGCAGGTTTATAACATACTAAAATACAGCAACAGTGAGAGCAGTGTAAGAAAATCAGTTTTTAAGGATTCAGATTCTCTTTCTAATAATCAAGTCATCATTTTCTTTTCAAGGAATATGTCTATCCTAGTGAAGAAATCAAAAAATCACATGTTTGGGATGGATGTTTGAATATTTGAGAGTAGAAGAGGCCAAAAATTCTTTATATCTGCCCATATCCAACATAACACTCAGTTTGAGAGAATTCTGAACCTGTGTGCAGCGTCCTGGAAGTGAATTGTAACTCACAGAATGACCTGAGCTGGAATTTGGAAATTTGCCAGTTTCCACTTGACCAGGTCATTTTCTGATGTGCAAGATCATCCAAAAATTAATAAGAAAGGCCTCATGATTACATCAGCCAGATCTTTCAGCCAATGTTATTTCTGCCTATTGCTATTTTGCTATTTACACATTTTAAGAGCATGTTTTACTGTTCTGCATAGTCCTGGTCCACTTCAACTCCAATAGACATTCAGACACACAAATTTTCTCCCTGCAGTGGTGACCATGATCTTTCCTCCATTGGATAGACACTTTCTTGTTTTCACCTTAGCTCCAGAAGAAGATGCCTCCTAGCCAAGCTGGCCTTTTGCCTCACCTACTTTACTTCTAACATTTTGGAATTTCCAGTTCCTGTGCTCTTGGGAAGCGGTGCTTAAAAAGTGACCAGCACTGATGAACCTCAGCACCTTCTAAAGCATTTTCCCAGGGACCTCCCTAATTAGTTCCCTGAGCAGACCTCTCTCCTCTGTCCAGGGCTGACATTTTGCATGCACGTGCTTGTTCGTGAGGGTGTCTGCTTTTCATGCTGGGTTGGAGTGAGTACAGTGAGTGCCCAGCTCATGTACCTGTATATTAATGACATGACATTTGCTCCCTTTTGAAATGTTATCCTGGAAACACTTAATCAAAGGATTAATGAAACCACTGGGCCACTTCAAATTGTTACCAGACAGTTTATAAGGAGGAGGTACTCTAACACCGGCAGCATTGTTAAATACTTACTCTGCATCTCTCCTTACAGAGTAACACAGAGAAAATCAGTTCAAGCCTGAGATCAGTTTACGAGTAATGACAAAGAATGAAATAGATATGTACAGATTAGAGAATTGCTTCTTAAGAGCCTAAATCCACTTAATGCAGAAAAGCAATATTGCCTTGACAAAATGAATCTGTTAGTCTTAGAGGCTGCAAGCAAGGAAATAAGCAAAAGGGTAGTATGAGGAGTAGTTTGTTTCTCCTGCTTTGGGATTTGGTTCAGGGGACTTGAAACTAGAGAAACAAATACCACGATTTTAATTGTTTGAAATAAAGGTAAACCAGAACACTATGATTTAACTTAAGAGAGATTTGTTTAATTTTGGGGGAGTTAAGAAAACTTAACTTAAGAAAACTCAGGGTACCTTAAGAAAAACCAGAGGTAAGAAGGGGAGAAAAATATCAAAAAATAATGGAGAAAAATGTAACTTCAAAACCTTCTACACTACTTTGAATGCATAAAATACCTGTCAAGTCATGAGTATGATTATGAGCAGATCAAAAAAAGCAAATCTGAATTTTTAGGGCTCCTAGTTTCTCTGTGTAAGTAGTTGTCCACCATCTGTACAGCATCAGCATGGGCCCATTACTTGAGGTGCCAGCCCCTGGCCCTTTTATGAGTGGTCCTGATATTCATCATATAAGATCAAGTGTTTATAACATTAGGCTGGTAGTAGTGGAGAAGTTTTGGGGGGCAGGATGAAAAATGAAGAATGAAGAATCTTAATAGATGCTGACTTTGTATAAGAAATGAGCAGATGTTTGGATTCATGGGTGAAGAGGTCTCCTGCAGTCATTGGCCCCATGCCTCTGCAATCACAACAGATTCACAGCTGGTCTGACAGTCCTCCTGGAGGCATGGTAGAGAGCAGAGTGCTAACCAGCCTATCCATTTTAAATGCATTTGGAGGCATGGGTGAATGAGTCATGAAGGAAAGCACATTTCCCCCTAAATGGCCAGATTTTGCATGTGCGCATTCATTCTTGCTATTATTATGTTTTCATTTTAATGTAATTGTCTCAATTGCATTATCAATGTTTTGTTGTGTTGCCTTGATGCTCTACACAAATGGAAGGTAAAATGTCTGTTTTTATCCAGTATTTGATTCACTTCCAGGTTATTCTGTTCACTTTCAGAACAGCAGGGGGAAAAGCAATGCTGCAATTATTAATTTTTCAAGACCTGCAACTTACACAACATAGATAGTTTTCTTCTGAAGCTGTAACATTACCAGGAGAAATTATAAGAGAGACGGTAAACTCTTCCGCATACACAAAAAGCAAATATATTTAAAAGCAAATAGATTTCATTGAGGTGACAAAAGTATGCAGAAATATGAAGAATTCATTAATGGTCTTAAACACACCCTAGTAAATGTGAGTTTCACTCACCTCCAGAATTTCTTTGGTTTAGACTATCCAGGTAAGTATCGAAGGCTGTGTCTTTGGGTTAACAAATGATGACATATTTGACTGGATCTTTTGGTCATCCACTTACCCCAGTCACAAAGACCAATAACAAAAATCACTCAAAGTGGATGCTGAAGGAGAAACATATTTTATACTTCTATCACAGTCTTAGATTGGTTCTCTGTGGAGGCATCTCAATAGACACATATGGATAAACCAACATTCTGGGCCAAAATTAGCAAGACTGTTTTTTGTGTTAGCTTTCAGCCTTGCTCGCTTCCCTCATACTCCTTCTCTGTCCTCATCTTTCCACAGTGACATCTACTCTGTTTTCTCTGTGCTGTGCCAGTCATGAGCAGATTGGGTTCACACTGTCAGCATGGCTCTTTCTGGTGTGTGCACGTGTGGCTGTCTGGAATGGTATTAACTGGTAGCCCATGAGAGAAAAGCTGGAATTCTCTGTTAGACATGCAACTCTGTCCTACCACCTCGATTATGGCAGCAAAACACTCAGGTTACTGAAACTGTTACATAACTGTGTATTAATTACATGATTCAGGATGCTGAGTTAGCGTCCCAAGATGACGGTGAAGTAATTTATCAATATAGTCTTCCTGTCTCTGTACCTGTATGACCTGTTTCTTTTGTTTACTTCCTTTTCTTGCATTTCTTTGTCACCTCTTCCTTCTTCAGTCTCATCACAGAGACCTAATTGGAGGAGGATGAATTGAAATAGGCATGTATGCTCACAGCCCTTTAAGTTTTTATCTGCAACTGCAGTTCTTCAGATGTCATGTAAATGCAAAGAATTAACTCCTGTTGAACCAGTTTCCATGATTGGATAATGTTCATTAAATACAGGAAAATTACTTGGATAATATTCTGATATTGAATCCAGTATCTTATTCCCTGACCTTGCAAAAAATGCTATCTCAGAGCTACATCTATTAAAGACAAGTTTATGCCCCAGTAAAAAAGATAAACCTTTTTATTTGGCAGGGGGCTACCTGTTTGTTTTGCAATTTTGATGTTATTACTAATATGGGAAGCATTCTCTTCCACTGGTTCTTCATTTTTGTAAGTCCTTATCAAATATAGTGGAGTTTGTTGTACATCATAGGAGGCAGGTTAATTTTCCCCCTTTTCTCCAAGAGCAGAGGGCTGACAGCTGACTACTCATACTAAGGCACACTTTAGCATTGGACACTAACTGAGTATCACCAGGTCTTACAAACTAGAGATTAATAAAAATTCTGTTGGTAACCTTTTCACAATGTATGAATTTTAAATATGAAATCTAGCTCTTACGCCACAAGTCAAAAACACTGAAGTATAGTAGAAAACACTACAGAAAATATATGGAAATATATTTTCTAGTGCACTGGAAAAAACTTAGAAAATGTTATGTTGATACCTACAGCCCATTATTTGGTAATCAAACAAAAATAAAAAAAGTTTATACAGTAATCAGAAAAATAAAAGAAGTCAGATGTACTGTTACACATTTCACTCAGCTGCACTTTTCATCTGAGCAAGTAATATGAGAGCTGGCTAGAGCAGTTTGTGCCTCAGTAGAATAGATGGAAGGCTGAAATTGCATTCACAGGGGAAAAGGGACGGGGGTAGGCACACGTGTGTGTGTGTGCGTGGACAGATATGCACACACTTGTACTATCAGATGAGTTACATTATCATCTGGGGGAACGAGACAAAATTGAAGACCAGCATCTAACTGGGTTATTTGATCTGGCTTTTCTGTCTTTATCATGAGGTAACACGGATAAAGACCTGTTAAGCCACTGACTCCTGGCTTAATGTGATCTGTGCTCCAGGAGAAAGCCCAAAACACCATCTGGCTGGCTCTTAGCAGTGTAGAAAAAGTCAACCACTCTACCAGAGGAAACAGAGGATTGAATTTAAAGAGTTGAGACAGAGGAAAAAGGAGGAAAAGACAATGAGCATTGCAAATAAAATTGCTGTTAGTATTCTGCTGATATATTAAAGCATTCTATCAAGTACTTTCAAAAAAATAATGAAATATTAGATAATAATACTGTATCAGACAGACACTATAGTCAAATTTCTATTAGAATGAAATGAATATTTTAAAAGAAATCATTGAAAACAACCCTCAGCAGCTCAGCTAGTTTGAAAACAATTGGGGTTTTTTCCTATTTCTGGCAGCCTCTGGTAGGTCAGTGCAGACAATGCTGAGTTCTGGCTGCCCTCCACAGAACCTTGTTTTCCAGAGCACATTCCACTGATAAATGCTTCTGTGATGAAATGAAAGCCATTACATGGAAGCTAAGACCTCACAGGTGGCTTATTGTCACAGCTTTTCTTCTTCCTAGGATAAGTGATTATAGAGTGTCAATATTCATGTAATAAAAAACAGAACTTGTGTTAGTAAAACCAAATAAAGTAGAATAAAAAAATATTGCTATAGACTGAGGTGGAGATAAAGGAAAAAAAGTGAGGTTTTGTAGAACAATTGCATGGGGTTTTGGTTTTGTGGAATTTGGAACAAATGCTGCTGCAAGGCTGTGCTAGTCTTCAGTGGTCCCCAAATCAGCCACAGCAGCCCAGATCTCACAGGAGAGGGGAGAGCCCCAGGCTCATAGGGAGTCTCATCCCTGCACCAGAATACCCTAACAAACAAACAGCCCGCATTTGCTCAGACAATGGTATGAGTGGATTTGTGCATTGTTAGGTGAAAAGCCATAAGATTGAGCCACCCTGGAAGGCAGAATTAATGAAAGTGTGGGGAATCTGATGACGATTTCACTTCTGTAGAAATTAAACTCCCACAATCCCTTAAAGGCCTTTTTTTCTTGGTGACCAATGCAACAATTTGTAATGTGGTACACTTAGCTAATATGTTTAAGGAAGGAAATGTGTTGTGGTAAAGACACTCGACTAACTTTCCATTTCTAGCTCTATTAAAAAATGTCTGTGTGACCCTAAGAAAGAATTTTACTCCTCCGGCAAGTCTTGTCCTACATCTTCCAGATATATAAACAACTTGGAATATCAGAAGCAGAGCTTTGTGAATGATACACAGGTCAGCAATTTTTATTTATTCAAAATATTAGGTGGATGATTTTATCAAAAAACCCAAAACCCCCTGCCTAGCCAAACAAACCTACCCCACAAAAAAAAAAAAAAAAAAAANTATTCAAGGAAAAACAAACAACTCCCTCTCCCACCAAACCCCCCAAAATAACATCCCAAAACCAAACCAACCAACCAAAAAAACTCATAAAACAAAATGGGCATGAAGGAGGAAAAAAACCCCAACTATTTTTGCTGTTTGAAATTAGGAAACTTTTGAAAATATCTTTTTTCCAAAGTCACAGAATTGTTCGTTTGTCTTCCATTTGCCTTTTTTTTTTTCTTTTTTTTCTTTTTTCTTTTTTCCCCCCCTTGTTCACTAAGAGAAGCTGCTTTCTCCCATGGTCTACACTACAGACACCTGTCTAGTTTAGTTCCTACAATCACCTTAGTAGCAAGAGCTGGAGAAAAGGAGCCTTTTTTTCTTTCAGCTCAATGTGGAAATATCAGACTGCTGTTACCCAAGCTACTGCTTCACATTTGAGCTCATTGAGCCATATGAAGCAAATTTTTAAAATGTCAAATCTGTACTAGAAGACTGTCCCTGGAGACAGAAGGGGTGACATTTGTGCTGTTGTGCTAATGTTATCTGCCTAGGAAGAGGAATATAACCAGCATCACGTTTTAACTGATAAATATGACGATAACAGGATAAAACATTCCTTAAGCACTGATAGCGTGTACTTACTACTCCAATCCCATCATGGCTGTCACATCAAATAAAGGAAGCCAAGACAGAATAGTTACAGGGAATAGACTATATAAGAAGATTAGACAAATGAGAGACTGCATCCAGCTATGTCCTTCAGGAATACAAATTTTCTCCTTAGACACAGGACTCTTCTCCCTCCTCTAAATACATTCTGTAACACCTACAGTTTCTGTAAAAGCCCTCTGTACAGGAGGATAAATCACAGCAGTCCCAGCAGCAGCGGAGCTGCTGTCTGCAGCACAAATCACAGTGGATTTCTTGAGGTAAATCTGCAAATAATAGAAAGCTGTGCTCTTGTTTCTGTGCTCTTCCTAGCATTTACAAACCCCAATAGCACAAATATAAGCATCTAATATTTGAAACAGAAAATCACTCAGCTGGTGGAAGCATCAGGAGCTAATGAAGCAAGAAAACTACTAAGTGCAAATGAGTAAAGCTTCACTGGCATTTGATTGATAATTTCACCCAACAGAGGTTATTACAAAGATACCTTGTAAGACAACTCTGCTTAGGGGGGCATGCAGTTTCAGGAAGAGATTTGGTTTTGGTATTTTTAGTTTAGGAGAGTATTTTTGTTACTTAGAAGTTAAAAAATACACAGGATCAGCATCTTTGCCAACATCTGGCTCAAAAAACCAAGCAATCAAACTTGGTTCAAATGCTGTGCAGGTCTTGATAACATTAAGCGCTTTGATGGTAATTTCTTCTTCTCCAAATTATGGATGGATTTCACAAAGATTAAAAGCAACATTTCCCAAAGCTTATCTGAAGGTAAATAATCACGGAGCCAGCCAGATGGGAACACAGAGATTTCAAAGAAGGTGAACTGGTACATTTTTGTTGCACATTTTCTTGTGCTTGGGTATTCGATCTCTAATAAGAATGAGATTGTATATGAAGCATAGAGGCAGATTAATTTTTTTTTTTTTTTTTAATCTGTTCACCTAATGGCAATCAAAGCTGTGATGCACAAGCTTGGTAAAACATTAATTTTTGTTTGATTGTTGGGGTAGGGGGTGTTTTTTTTTTGTTTTTGTTTGTTTAGCTTGTTTTGCTTTTGGTTTGGTCTGTTTGTGGGATTTTTTTGTTCTGTTTTTCCTTAATGACAGAGCATTCTGGGGGAAAGAAAGTTGAGAGTTTTGGTTTCTTTTTCCTCCTCATAACTGATAATTCATCTGTATGGTGATTCGTAGAGACAAGTTTATATCTTTCTCAGTCATATCCACCGAACACTTTGGAGTCCTGAAGCTGTGGCTGGGCAGGTTACTTCCCTTGTCTTGAGCTGAAGTGTGTGTCTAACAACAGACAGCTCTCTTTGCCACCCTAGAAGAAATACGACGCTTATCTCACCTATTGTCTGTTCTCCATTTTTCTACCTGCCTAAAGAAAAAAAATGGCTGGGTGTAGGAAGATTTAGTGGAGAATGCTTTATGTACTGAGTCACAGACAGCAATGCAAGTATTTTAGCTGTTTAGAAGCTACGCACTCAAGCAGTAAGAATATAGGTCAACCTGAAGGAAATGTTTTTTTACCGGAAGGTGAAACCTTAGAAAAGAAAAGTTTGTGACATAATTTAAACTGTTTTCCTCCCATAATTAGGATTTCTTTTCAGGAATGATACAAGTTTGGATGGTAGCTATCCAAGATAAAAACATACAGACTAGGCAGCTGTTTGAGGAAAACCTTGTGATGGCAGTGAAAATGCAAATATCACCTCAAACACTCACACTTCAACATACCCCTATGTGCTCCAAATCTTAAAGCTATCAAAATATTGTAAGATCTTTTGTGTTTTGAGAAACTCAAGTTTATACACTATGATTAAGAAGATACCTTTAAAACATGGTTATAAATTATTATACTTTGCAACAGTTTTCTAGTGGTGGAAAAAAAAAATATTACATTATATCCACACCTGACAAAAAAAGGCTGGCTACATTTCTAAGGAGAACTGTGCTGAGAAGTCTGCCCTCTGACACAGTGGTTACTGCAACCACTATTGAATTCTTCCCCAGGCCAGCAAGTGAAATAAGTGAGCATTTAAATGTAACACCTAACAGATTTTTTCAGGAGATGAAAACCACTGTGTAGGCTAGCACAACTTCTAATCCTTTCCAAGCCTAGGGAAGCAGTGAGCATAAATCACCCGTAAGATGCTTTGGCATATGTTTGCAAGACAACTGAAAGATCATGTGTAATATCAGCTTCAGCTAACCTCAATGCCTTCTTCCCTCAATGCACTACAAAATAAAAATTATAAGATAACACTTTGAGTATAATCACTTCTTAAAATTTAAATTAGAAATGGGAAAAACATTGATTTCACAATTTGCTTTACAAATTAAAATAGTATTCTTCAAATGTTTATAACTTAATGCAGATCTTTTAAGACCCATATGCAGCAAATTGGTTTTTACATGGACTTTTAAGGCAAATTCAATGTCTATGTGGTTTTGCAGGGCTAAATACTAAGAATTTGTTTTAATTAAATTTGTAATCTCATTATTCCACACACACTTGAATTTGAGAGCTATGTGTATATAGTACATTGATAATTTTTTGACATCCCTATCTTTTTTTAGCACACCAGATCTCCTTCATAAACCACATATGTTGCATTAGATATCTAATCTGATAAGAGTTTAATTACTTAGATAAGGACAATTCTGTCCTTGCTTACAACTGTGTAACTTTAAAGTGGTTTTGTGTATTTTTATAGTCTTTAAATGCTAATTTCAAGATTTTTTTCTCAGCACAGCTTTGACTAGGAAAATACAGTAGTATGGGTAGTCTAAGTATAAAAACTCTCCTAGTGACAGAGCTTTTGCTCTATTAAAAATGTTAATGAGGACTGAGCAAGATTTTCAAACATCAGTTCTGGACCAAATTTGATGAATTTTTGTGAAATAGATAGGCCCAGAAATCCAGCATATTATTGGAAACATTCCCCAAGTCTAATGTTTGGCAAAATACATAAATGAGTCTCTTCTACACTCTCCTAGCTTCCATCAGAAATACATGACAGGAGCATGCCAAGCTTTTATAATAGCATGCATTCGTGTACGTGCTTATCCAGCTCTGGCGGCTCTGAGTCTTGCCCTGGGCAGCATTTTCTTTTGATAGAATAAATTAAACTTTAAATAATGTAGACCTATGCATAAACCCAATATTTGAAATGTCTTTGTCCCTGTGCCTTGCTCAAGAGACCCAGGTCAGCCTGCAGAAGTTGCTTATTTTCTTAATGTATCGTACGCCTGAATCTTGATAAAAAGGTAACTAAAAATTAATTCTTTAAACCTCTTCCTATCCAATATTTTTATGCATTAACACAATAGAGTTCTAAGGAGAAAGAGCACATCCACGCTAAATAAGAGAAGGCAAATGCATAGCATTCTTCCACACTGAGCGGAAGTCAAAATGCCAACTGACATAACATTCCATTTGCACAGCTCACTGTATCACAGACGGCAAGTAAGAAACATATGCATTTTCATGAAGCCCTTGGCCGAAATTTCATCTAGAAGGGCAAGCCTTTAAGTAAATAGACAAAGACAAATTAAACAGAAGAAAAAATTTATTTGGCACAAAATCAAATTCATGCAAAAGCCAGGAACAGCTTGAGAGCCAATTTCATGCTAATAAGCAAACACTATTGATGTATGATGTTTTATAAAAGATTTTCAGAGAGATACTTTCACATAGCTCAATGGATTTGGAAGATAAGTGTTATTTATCCCCATTTCACAGATAATGCAAATCAATATCATGAAACTGCTTGTCCCAGGACATATTGGATTAAAATAGTGTTGCTTAATCCTTTCTCTTCAAGGTTGCCATATACTACCGATCTGTACGCTCTAGCTTGCAAAGTTCTGATCAGAACAAAGATTTTTTTTTTTTTTTTTCTCTTGGGCATTTTTGAAAATTTGATATGTTTCTGTGCTGAACTCTCTGTTTTTTATTAAAGACAATTCACATCAGGAGTCTATCACCATGCCAGCTACTCCAGGTAGCCGTAAACCATCCATGTGGTATATGAGAATTATGATCCTGATACATATTCAGTGCATTTCATTGAGTAGTCTGGAAATCAGATGCACTTCAGGAGTAAAGTAGGAGGCAAGAACAATCTGGGAACAAATTTATCTGGGGCAGTAACCTGCCTTAAGTCTTCTCAGGAGCACTTGAAGGAGATGATGAGATAATCACTAGTATATTCAGCATGTCCTTTCCCTCCTTTGACCAGATCCACTCTTGAGAAATAATGCAACTTGGCTTCTGCTTTACCCAAGATAGGTATAATTGAAAGTTTGGTTATTGCATGAAGCAACAGTTGAAAAGTTTCTGACATTTGCATCACTTAAACTCATTCTTCCTTCCCTTTCCCCATCAATTTTAGTAAAAAAGAGGAAGTATTTTCTAATGTGCTCTTTTGTCTTTTCCCCTGGCCTGAACGTTGATCTCCTGTTGAGACATAACTGCCACATTTCTCTTTTGCAATGCCAACAGAAGAACAGTTACTCAACTACAAGTTCTCTGGAAAAATACTGAAGGTATTGTGAGGCAAGGTCTCACACTCTGAAGCCACAGAATGGATTGCACAAGAAAAAAAAAGAAAAATAATTAATTTCTTCTGATGCAGTTCTTGATTAATAGCAGTCTAGCCTGCTGTTGCACTAGTGACATCCTCAAAGGCTCTTGACTTAGAAATACAGCAGATGGCAAGAATATGCCCACCTGCTCTGTATAATCAGTTAGAAACATAACATGTTTTTTCTATAAGGACCCCTTTTCAAACAGAGATAAATAATTTTTAGCAATTTATCAATCCTGAGCTCCTGCTCCATGTCTTTCGGCAGCTTCAAATTGCTGCTACTCAATTTCCTTCCCTTTTTATACTAAAATTGCAACAGGCAAGGTGATCAGAGAAAAGGAATACTTCTGGGTCAATGTCATAGCTTCAGAGCGGGCATTTGATTCATCAACCTTGTTTTATGTTAGGCAGAGACGTCCATCTTAATTGTTATAGTTTTTTGCTGGGAAAGCATTTTGAAGTTCAGAATAAACTTTACAGGGAATCAAAACTGGTCCTAGGAGCTAGTTAATAATTTTTTTACTCAAATATTAGAATATTTATTGTGCTTTAATCCCAGCTGACGACTAAACCCCAGGCACACACTTGCTCATGCCCCCACAAGTGGGATTGGGGAAAGAATGAGAAAAATAAAAGTAAAAAAACTCACGGGTTGAGATACAGACAGATTAAGAGGTAAAGCAAAAGCTACACAAACAAATAAAGGAAAGCAATGAATTCATTCCCTCCTTCCCATGAGCAGGCAGGTGTTCAGCTCTCCCAAAGAAGGCAGGGGACCATCAGGGATAACAGTGACGTGGGAAGACAAACGCCATCACTCCAAATGGTTCCCTTTTATTTCTTCTTCCTCCAGTTTCATGTACTAAGCATCACTCCATATGGTCTGGGATATCAACATAAGTTGTCCTGGCTGTTTTTCTCCCAATTCCCTGTGCACCCTCAGCCTGCCCACTGGTGGCACCCCAGTGAGAAGCAGAAATGGTCTTCACACTGTACAAGTGTTGCTCAACAATAACTAAAATATCTCTATATTATCAGCATTGTTTTCAGCACAAATCCAAAACAGAGCCCTACACTACGCATTGTGAAGAAAATTAACTCTCCTCCACAAATATCTCAACCAGCTCAATATTTAAAATGCTAAGACCTGTTGTACTAAATAGCTCTATACTACACCCAGTATAGAAAAAGATTCATTCAGCAGGAATGAGCTTTCACTAGAATCATTGGAATTGTAGGAAATACTAAAATTATTTTCTATATTCACTGTGATATTGTCTTTATTGGCATAACCAGTTCTACTTATGCACATGGAAAAATGTTGGAAAGCAGCAAAGTTGTTTATTTAGAGAGGTGGGAACACAGGCACTTACATGGATCTCTTTTCTTGGAAGAGTGGAAGAGTTCTTAGAACCATAAACAACAGAATAACCTGAGTTGGAAGGGACTTGTGAGGAGAATGGAACTCCTGACTTCACATAAACTAAAATTTAAAATGTCCAAAGATATCTTGAACACTAGGCTTGGGGCCATGACTGTTTTCCTGGGAATCTCACTCAATTGTTTTACCAATCCCTTAGTAAAGAGCCTTTTCCTAATCCTCAATCTAAATTTAACATCATTTCCATGGGTTCTTTCATTGGACACCAAAGAGATCAGCATCCCCCTTCCATTCATGCAGGACATTGTACTGGTTTGGCACAGCCTGGTTTTTGACAGCAGGGGGGCCAGAAAGATGGTTCCTGTGAGAAGGTGCCAGAAGCTTCCCACCACATCTGGCAGAGCCAATCCCTGCTGGCTCTGAAGATGGACATGCTGCTGGCCAAAACTGGACCAACAGGAGGGGTTGGTAACGCCTCTGGGATAACATGTTTAAGAAGAAAATCAAAACAAAGTCATGCAGGTTTTTGTTTGCAGCCAGAGAAGAGGAGGAGGTGAAAACATGAGGGAAACAACATGGAGACACCAAGGTCAGTGGAGAAGGAGGGCAGGAGGTGCTCCAGGCACCAGAGCTGAGGTTCCTCTGCAGGCCACGGTGAGACCGTGGTGAAGCAGCTGTGCCCCTGCAGCCCATGGGGATCCATGGGGAATGCAGAGATCCGCCCACAGCCTGTGGGGATCCACGGGGAATGCAGAGATCCGCCCAGAGCCCGTGGGGATCCATGGGGAATGCAGAGATCCACCCACAGCCCGTGGGGGAGGCACTCACGCTGGAGCAGGTGGATGCCTGCAGGAGGCTGTGATCCCGTGGGAGACCCAGAGGAGAGAGGGGGCCTTCACTTCCAGGCTGGAGCAGCGTGTCCTTGGGGGATGCCCCCCGTGGAAAGAGAGGCCCAGGGGCTGCAGGTTTGGGAGCACTGTCTGCCCGTGGGGGCAGCTCACGCTGCAGCAGGCGCGGCTTGGCTGCTGCTCGGGAGAGTGGAGCCACGCCAGGGAAGTTCACGGAGAGCTGTCTCCCGTGGGAGGGACCCCACGGCCTCACAGGGGAAGGGCTCCTCTCCTGGAGCAGCGGAAGAAAATCTCGGTGATGAACTGACCAAAACCCCCGTGCCCTGTCTCCCTGTGCTGTCGGTGGGAAGGACGGAGGGGCTGGGGGGAAGAAGGTGTTTTAAAGGCGTATTTTTCTTCTCATTATCCCCCTTTGATTCTGTTAGTAATAAATTCACTTTGCCATTTAAGTTGAGCCTCTTTTTGTCCTTGAAATATTTTCTCTGTTCCTTATCTCATCCATGAAGCATTTGTTAATTTTTTTTCCCTCTCCTCTGCCCAGCTGTAGCAGGAGAAATGGTGCCTTAGGTTGGGCCAGTATCAAATCATGACAAAGGTATAAATAGAAATAGGTCACCTCTCAGACCCTTCTAAGCAGAAGAAACCTAATTTCCTCGTAAGCCATGCCCTGTAGTCGTTTCATCACCTTTGTTGCCCTTTCTTTAGACACATTATGATATTTTTATCTCCATCTTACATTGTGTAGAGGAAAACTCTACACAGTGTTTGAAGTGAGGACACATCAAGAGTGGATGTAGTGGGAAAATGGGTTTTGACTGGTCAGCTGTATTGTGCTTAATGCACCTGAGGGTACAGCTGGCCTTTTTGCGGAAATATTGTTTTTATCTCTTGTCCCCATTCACCTCAGAAATTACTGCTTCTCTTTGGGGAATAAAACAAAAATATGATAATATACCACAGCAGAAAATACCAATGGTTGTACTCCACTTCTATTCCTGGACGCATTGTCCTTCACATATATTCATAAGTTAGTCTGGAAATATCTTATCATTTATTTACAAATCAGATCTACAGTGCTTCAGGCCAAATGTTTTGTAATGTCCAGTGACAAAAGTGTAAAGCCACCAGGAATCTGTTTCAGTGATTCTCTGATCAGTATCATCCTTTATAGTAAATCCAACCTTTGCAAGAGCCCAGAGATTGCTGTAAATGTATGAGCAATATATTGCTACCAAGGGACCATTTGTTACCTGAGAGGCAACAAAACACTGAATTTGAAGAAGTTACATCCCACTTACATCATAGTCCATGTGACTTTGCTGAACACATTAAATTTAGCTAGCCCCAAGACTATCAGGTAATCCAAGGAACATCCTGCTGTTTTCACTCTCTCTCTCAAAAGCAATTAGGGGGAGGGATTTTTTTTGAGCTAGAAAACTGACTTTTTGGGGGATTCCTAATACAATTTTCCTGGTTGCTCATGAAGGTGTTTTCCCCTTTACCTCCACATATTATCAGCATCTCCCACCTCCAAACTGTTGATTTCAGACTGCAAGGCAGGAAAACAGATGCTTATTAGCAAGTCCTTTTCCATTACTGGTGAGGGGAGACAGGGCTTGAGAAGGTCAAACACAGTATCTTTTTCTCTGATATTACTAAGAGCAGGACTGACTGAGACATACTTCAGGTAGTGGAAATTTTCTCAGATGCTGTTTTAAGTTAGAACAATGTAAGGAAAACCATAATTTTATGTCTAGAGTCTAGAAAAATATATCTGAAGTCTTCAGGCAGTGATAAAAATATCTGAGATATGACTTGTATGAAAAATTATCCTCACATTATGATGACAAATTTCTATCTGCCCAATTTGATGGCCAGCCTTTCCACTGTCTGGGGTGTATTGTGCTATTTAGTGACAAAGAGGAAGAATTTACAAGAACCTTTCAGTAATATAGAATCGTATTCTGTATATATAGGGCTCACTTTCTTCTACTGTCTCAGGAACATAATAAATTCTGTGGTACTGTGTAGGCTGATATGTAAACTGCTCCATTACAACAGTTTTTTAGGTAAATTTTTGTTTCTGAAACCCAGTATAATAATTAGTATACTACTAATTCGTTTAAATCTATGGTTTATCATAAGTAATTTCTCACTTTATTTTTTGAGAATTCGTTGTGGCTTGTACACATGCTTCTGTATTTAGTTCAGTTATTCAAATAATGAAATATGCATGTAAGCACGTTTGGGCTACTTGGGTTTAGTAGGAAAGACCGCTCACTGACAAAATATAGTCTGTTCTTATAGATCTTTCTTTAAGTGCTCCAAAACAGTAACATTATTGTTTTTTGAATATACACTCCAAAACTTCTCACTGTCTGGGTGCTTACCACCTGAAAACTCATCACTTTTCCCTAGTGATCTGTATTCTCCAAACATTTCTGAAGCCTTTCCAAAGCCTTCTATTTGTCTCTCTGTAGTTCCGTCCAATAAACATGAGCTGGTCCTACTGGTTTTCTTCATTCACATCTTAAAATTAGCCCTACTAGCTTAGTGGAGTTTAATCTTACTGAGATGAGCTGATCATCCTGTTTTTCTTTAGGAGCTAATTTATTCATTAGAAATCCAAGGCATCCACCTATTAAAATTCAGTTAAATGATTTACTGGAAATAAAATATTAGAATAATATTGTTTCAAACCTGAAATAGCCTTACTGATCTTGTTGACTAAAATAATATGTTTGTGTATTACATGCAGAATAAAGCTTATTTCTAGAAATGGTGGCATGAAAAAATCCTGCTAAAATTAAACAATCAAAGAAGGTGAGGTGTGACTTTATGCAGTAAACTGTGATTGAGGAATGAAGAGAAAACAGCAGGACTCTGCATGAAGCAAATTAATTCGTGCTAGAATTTTGTGCTTGTGGAGAAATGAAATTGCCCACTTCCTAACCAGCACAACTTCCTGCCATGTAAATCCTTTACTTGTATTTTATCTTGCATTTTTAGTATAATTTGTTCTATATGGAAGTCCAAATTTAAACTTCTACACAGTTTAAATTTTCTTTATTTTTTCAATTATTCTACAAGAGCATTTTTCTTTGTATTATTTTGAGGAAAACACCATGCAGCTATCATAATTCCTTTTTCTTGCTCTTGAGAAAGAAATTTACAATTTACTCTTGTCCCCGGATGGTTTGTGGTGGTTTTTTTTTTGTTTGTTTGTTTGGTTGTTGTTGTTGTTGGTTTTCATTTTTTTTTCTGTTTACGTTCCATAGAAGTAATGTTTGAGACTATGCAACTCATGCATCTATTCTATGAAACACAATAATACTTCATCCCTTTTGTGGGATAAACATGAGAACACTGTATACTACTTGAAGAGTAAATCAAAACCACCAGCCTTGAAACAGTATATAAAACTAAAATTCAGTCAAGGACAAATCTTCAAGACTAAAGACACTGACAGATAATAAGCTAATTTAAACATTAATTCAAACATTCTTTTTTTAAAAATAAGTTTGGAACTGAAAAATTTGTTCAGATTTTAAACTAGCATTTCCACATATCATTAATACATTGAGATTGTGCCTGGAGCCATGGACTCTTATTTTCCTACATCCAGCTGAGTATTTAAATATGACAAGATGAGTTCTATCCATTCTTGTGAAATGGTAGCCACAAATGCAGACAAAATATAAGTATCCATTATATGCTCTATAGGAAGTCTGGGATAAACCAAAGCACTTCAGAAATGGCATCCTTGTTACACTACAAGCTAAAATACAAGTTTTCTACTGTATACATTTCTTTAAGTTTTCTTTGTGATAAGGTGTTCTTAAACATATTATATGTGCAGTCTGTGTCATAGCATGAATTGTTATGATAATTATTTGTAATTCATAATCTAAAGCCCCTGTAAAACAAAGTAATATTTCAGCTGACTGAGAGATAGAAAGTCATGTCAGAACCTCATTAACAGAATGAGGCCATGGTTAAGAAGTATGTTCTTGGTGTGTTCTGCTGAGTTGGAGCCAAAGTTCTGTCCCTGAGCTTTAATGCTGGTGCTGTTCCAAGTGCAGGAACACAATGCAGCAGAATTGGCAGATATTGTGAGGTTTTCATTATTCCAAATGGATGTCATTTTTAATTGATTCCTTCTGAGAAGCTGTCATCAGATTTATATCTCTGAATATGAACCATAACACAATCTGGCCTTGAGCAAGCACATTAAGCTTTATCTTAAAACCTTATTCACACCTAACTCTGAACACCTCAGCTCCTTGTTGATAATACAGTATGGAAAGTGAATTATCTTGTAGCCTGGAGAGGTAGTTAATCAATACATGGATGATATACGTTGTGGGGTATCACTGGAATGTCCAATATGGAAAAAAAGTCTTTGAGACTTCTATATGCCTGTATCTATCTTTACCACCACATTTATTTTAGCATTTTGTATTTCTGTTTTAAGACTCAGCATTGTCATTCTGACATGTATCTGCAAAGATCTAAACCTACCAGTAGAATTTTGATTCTAATGTTTAGTTGTAGCTGAAGCTTCGAGACATTTATCCAAACTAGTATTAATACATACAACTTGCTAAAGGCTTCCATAGTGGTTGCAGTTTGTTTTCAACTTAATCACCTCAAGCCTTCTTCTGGGTAAGCTATTTAAAAAATTATCCCTTAGCTAGGAGAACTGCCTTCACCATTTTTTCCCCCTCTCTGTGGAAGAAAAATGAAAAATTGTCATTCTAGACCTGGTTTTCCCCTTAATTCTTCGTTTGACAAGTTAGCATGTGGACAGCTCCAGACTGCTGCTTTCCCATTACTCAAGATATGCTGAGGGTAACTTCGTCTCCTTCCATTCTGACAAGTAAAAATCAAAAAAAACCCAGATGATAAGGTTGGTATTTCCAATAAATTGACAGTGATTTTGGAAGACTTCTAGTCTCAGTTCCATTTAATTCACTCACTCTTGCACATGCAAAACTTGCATATAGTATTTTCTATCTCATGAACAGAATTCTTCACTATGTCTCTAAAACACAGACCCTGCCCACTCTATAAGGACCTTGAGCCTATTATGGTACTATCTCATATTAACTCAGATGGTAGACGCCTTAATGCTTTTTAAATATACTTGTGATGTCCCCCTTATCAAAACACACTTTGGGCTCTATTAAGTATACTTACCTACTGTGTAGTATACTTCTCTAGTGTATCAGCCCAAACTCCTTCCTCTGGAAATCCTTACCTCCATGTAAACTAATTAAATTGACAAACTTGATATTCCAGTGGCATTTATACTGTGTCCTGGGTTGTAGTATAAGATGTGCACAAAATATTCTATCACCATCTTCATGAACTGTTGAATCCAGGTGGGGCAGTGTTTTCCCAGACCCCCTCCCTCAGGGCCATTATCTTCTGTTAATGGCCCATCAATGCCTTGCCACATGACTCACAGGTAATTCCCTCTGGGAGCTATCTCTGTTTAATGGGCCATCAGGGACCCACTGCATGACTCATCATCCCATTGTGAGATGCTCCGCCCAGGGGGAGGAGCCAAGCATTCTCACCTGGATATAATCTGGGATTTGGGACAGTACAAACAGCCTTTACCCACTAGATTCCCAGAGGACCAGAGCTACCAGACCTTTCTACGGGATCACTGCTTCAGGAAGACCACCTCATCTGGACTGCTTCCATCACCCTGCTCAGGTTGTATTCTGACTCTGTCAGTGGTCTTTTGTGTTATTGCATTTATTTTATTTTCCTTTTTTTTTTTTTCCTTTCTTCCTATTAAGTTGTATTTCTGACTTGGAGCCTCTCACTTGTTTTGCTTTCAAACCACTACATAGTGCTAAGTCATTGTATCAGCGAAAGTCAAGATCTGTACTTGAAATGCTGCCACTCTCTGATAAAGTAATAGATGTTGATTTAACTTACTTTGTTTGACACTGTTTTTCTGCCTGCTCTGTTTTACATACATGCATGCCTAAGTAGAAGAACACAGTGGATGAACATGCTTTGTCAGGTGCATTTTGGACAAGTCAGGAATTCTATGAGATTTGACTAGCACTGCTTACTCATTTAATGTCTGGTGGTCTGTTCATGCCATTTATTTCAGGCTTAGCACCCTATCAAAATTTAGTAGAAGAGAAATACACTTCAGAAAATCAGAAGGGACCCCATATTTTCACAAGGAGGCAAGCTTCCAAAATGACAAGGACATATTACAAAGTTCTTGTGACATGTTCTTGTCATTTTGGAAGCTCATATCAACACCATGAGTATTAAGTTCTGTATGATTCCCTATACTCATTCCATATGCTCATTCACCATTTCACTAATGACGTGCATGCTTCATCTTAGTGATCCAAAAATTCAGTTGAATATTGTGATGCCATCAGTCTCTGCACTTAGACATCAGCATCTTGACATCCAACAAACACTGCTCAGAAGTACCTTGAATTATCCTGCGACAACAGTCTATGCCACTAGCTGGTTTTAACAATATCCTAGAAAAATAAATGTGCCAGCTGTAAGTACTGGGAGTGCGTCAGATGCAGTGGATAAAGCCTTAGGAAAAGCGGGGGAGGGAGTATCACTCTTGTGTTAATTGCAAGTTTCTGGATGATTAAGAAATGCTATTATCTTAGGCATTTGCTCTTAGTCATGGGTTAAAGTGCAGTGCTGTATAGTGTAAGACATGACTACAAAGGAAGTCTCTGCTGATGAGGTATTTTAGTAGAAGGATCACAAAATTTGAAAGTGAACTTTTGATGCCATCTGCCATATCTTAATAGAAGAATTTCAGAATTCCATCTTAGATTTTTCTATAGATGTCTGCAGTATTTCCAGGATAGCATCAAGCAAAACTGTAAAATAAGGAAATATCATCTTTGATTATCTATAAAAATTGAGTTGTTTCTCAAAAATATTCCTTACTGTAGTTTACATTTGATTTTGAGAAAATACATCACTTTACTTTCAGAAAAACATGCCATCTATTAAAAAAAAAAAAAAAAGATTATCAAAACATGTTTATGTATTCTAAAGCTATTGTAATCTTTTTCACTATTTGCTTTTCATTCCACTGAAAATGCTTTTGCTTCTCAAAATGTTGCAAGAGACATTTCAATTACAGGTATGTCCCTGAAGTGGCTGAATTTCTGTAGAGAAGAAGCAATTCATAAATAATGCACATTACTTTCAGTCATAGGAAAGAGGAAAATATAGGCAGTGGTATTGTTATTCGATGCAGGCCTGCCTTGAGTGGTATACTTCTGTTGCTGTAAAGTAGATCTGCAAATCTGTTCTGAGTAAATACTTCTTTTTATTATGTTTGTACATGCTCATTCTTGAGCTAGGGTGAATCACCGAAGCTGTTTCATCTCCTAGTCATCCCAAGGATTGGTTCCTTTGTTATACTGCAGAAAATATGAAACTCTTAGGAAGTCAGAACAAAAAAATGCATTCCATTTAAAAGTAATTGAGCTAATTTTATAATGACTTGACTTCATGTGCTTGGGCTGATTTATGCTGAAGAATCTTAAATCTATAACACCACCACTGCCCCACCCCCCCACTTCCCAATTGCATCAATATAGACTTTGTGGTTTACTCAGCAATTCCAGAAGAATTGGAACAGGAAGTAGTCCAAAAATTTGGTGATTAAAACAGCCAGAAGGACCCCAAAATATCTTCAAGTCTTAGAAGTTAAGGAACTTATAGTAAGAGAAGATTTATTTATTTTACTGTTCCTAAATAAGCCTTGAAAATATACAGCAAGAACACAGCAAGATGTTTGGATGTTTCATTTTTGAGATGCAATTTTTATTACCACATTACTCAACTCGTCCCTTTATCTTAATTCTTATGCTGTTCTTGGTGTGCCATCTAATGTTATTATGAGATATTTCATGTCATAAGTTACTCTCATAGCAAAAGGCAGGCTTGTTCGTAATCTGAAAGTAAAAGAAGAATTTCTATGTTAATTTATTAGCATAGCAAATTTTTTTGCATAGCAAAATTTTTTTAAGACATAAAAAGTGTGAGCTTGCTAGAGAAAATTGACTCCACTACACTATTAAGAGAGTTATATAGCAATGTTTTTAGTGTAATTAAAAATTAGAAAGTATTGTCAGACTAGATTTTTGGTACAGTAAACCCTGAAAGAAATTTCAGTCATGACCTATATGAAAACAAAACTTCATATTTGTCACCTGTTATACCTCTAGAGAAGGAGCAGCAGGATATTTTTTGCTTTATAACTTGAATGATACAAATTTTCTTAAGAATATTTGGAAGGGTAATTAAAAAACAGTTATATTTAAATATAAGCAAAAATGGATGTAAAATTCATTGAACAGCTTTGTTTTTCCTCACAAGAAGGTATCAGCAATGTTTGGTGGCTGCACATTTTCCTCTGGAATGACAGCCTGCTTGAGTCACTTGTGCCATTGATGCCTTGAGGTGGCTACCAAGAACAGAGACTGGACAGGGTTAAAAGAATAAAGAAGGTATTTATTAAAGGCCTTCAATAGGTACACCTTGGGCAGTGCAAAAGCCTCACAGAGCCTACACCCTAGGAGGACAAGATGGTCATGAGTTTCTCAGACAGATATAAATTTGGTCTCTGTATATCAAAGGTTAATTGCCCACTTATAGCTTCAGGTAATGAAGTCATATTCCCCTGGTTGCTTTCCACCCAATTCACTTTTGTTTATTCTTAACAGGGCCTGGGGCAGAAGGTGTCCTTGGTTCTCAGGCCTGGAAGGATTGTTTTGTCTTACAAAAATGTGAAGGGAGCTTACTAATACTCTATGTAGAGTTCAAAGTTATACACTAATGCAGTAGAGGATCTGAAAAATATAAAAGCTAAAAATTCAAGGCGTCACCATGGGCATTGACTGTCTCTGCCTGGGCCCCCTGAGGCTCTTGTCTCCTGTCCTCAGCCCAGAACACATCTCAGTCTCAGGACTGACAGCCTCTGCCCCAGTGGTGCCACAGCAAGGATCTTGTCTGGCTCCCCACAGCCCTGCCCTGGGGTCCATGGGCCCCACTGAGCTGAGCCTACCACAGCTGTCCCCATTCCTGGGGGTGCCCAGTGCCTGGGGCTGGGGCTGCCCACGGGACCCTTTGCTCCCAGACAGGGCTGTGGGACAGCTCGGGTTACTCAACTCCAACAGAGTCACTCATCTGTGCCCTGGGCAGAACAGATATACCGATGGTTTGTATGATTTAATCTTTCATTTTTGTGAGAAACAGGACAGTTGTTTGTAAAGATTAAACTGGAATATTCTGTGCTGTCGATTCCCTCTCTGCAGCATATTAGAGATGATGAAGATGTGTCCTTGTCTTCTGGAGGCTTCTCAGTGGTGCCAAAGACAGCATTTTATTTCTGGAGATGGGTCAGAGTGGACAGAGCTCACCTACAGTTGTTATGGAAAGAAGACAAAACACAAAGGAGAAGGAACTGATGGATAGAATGGTGCAAAATGGAGATTATTTTCACTGCTGTTCCTGGTCTACTTCCTAGAAAACAATTAGATCATCTGTTTCTGTGAAGGGATGCTCTGCTTTCCCTCTCATATCCCCACGGGTACTCTACTAGACTTGACCTCCCCTTCAGCAGGAGCACTGCAGGATGCCAGATGTTTTCCTACTCCAGGCAATTGGCTTCTGCCCAGAGCTGCCCTGTTTTCCTGGCAAAATGTTCGCATTTTCTCATCTTTTCAATGCATTCACAAAAGGTCATCACAAACACATAGTGCTTCTCAATGTGAGAAGCTCTCTTTGAGCACTGTCTAGTGAAAGCCCTTAAAAGAGGTGATCAGTTACTCACTCATGCTGGATGCATAAGTAGTGACTAATTATTGAAAACTCCCCACCATATTGTATCAACAGTAGCATGGTAAGGTAACAGAAAAGGCCTTGCCTCAAAAATGTCCTCCACATTGTGCAGGGAAGAAGATAAACAAAAATTTGACTGATGAGTGAAAGAAGTTGCAAGCTCCCAATCTCCATTACAGCTGAGAAAGCAGATTGTTCTGGGTTGTCATTGTGGAGGTGTGGTGTAGTTGGGCACTGCACCTGGAGGCCTTCATGGGCATTAGGAAGGCACCTGAGCTAAGCATGTCCTGGCATATACAGGATGCAGCTGGATAACTGGAGCTAGTAACTGTGCCATGATTTTGTTCATGTTTCATTTCCTCCTTATGCTGCTACAAAATCCTATGTAAATAAACAATAGTGTTTCCTGCTTTAAACAAGGCAAGAAGCCTTCACAGTAAAAGCTCAGATCAGCAACTCAGCAAGTAAGATATGAGGAAGTACCAGGAGGGTGCTGCTGGAGCTGGGGGGGGCAGTAGAGCAGGCAGGAAGACAGGATGCAGCCCCACAGTGTTGGGGGAGAGGGGACAGCAGGGAGCAGTGACAGCAGCCAGGGCCACCCAGCAGGACCACTACACAAGGGTAATAAAGCAGGTCCAGGGTGGGTGACAGCTGGGTACAGGGACAAGAATGCAGGGTTACCTGCAGGATACCTCAAGGCAGAGACTATCCAGAATATGCAAATCCCGGGAGAAGCAGGGACAGTGTCCCATGGGGTTCTCACAGTTCCTGCTCTGCTCCCAGCAACTTGGGAGCACAACTGTGCTATATCAGAGCTGTCATGAGCACAAATGGACAAACCCTGAGGAGAGGGGATGGATGGGTGGAAGGAGGTAGCAGAGTCTGGTAGTGCACTGGAGGTCAACAATGAGTGCCAGTGTTTATCCAGCTAAACAATAACTAATAACTTAGCAATAACTAAGGTGGTGTGCAAGGGGTCCATTTGTGAACATATTAACAAGATGATATTGAGAAAGATATTATAATTATTTTTGCAAATGTTTGGAATTCTCCAAGATGGATTTTTCAATAGTCTGAACTTCCTGTGCAGTTTCACAGATGGTAGAAGTCTGGGAGTGTCAGGAGCGAAAGAGAGGAATTTGAGGAATACTAAGAAGGAAATTAAAATTAGACATAAATCTTGGCAATGTTTTCATGTCTTCAATGTATAAATTAAATACACCATGAAGCAGGAATAGTTAATTAAATCCTCTTAGGTTAGAATTATTGCCAATTAGTTCTTTTTCAAAAACTGATACAACTTTTTCAGAATGTGATTCTTTTAAAGGACATCCATTACAGGTGTGTTGTGGGAGGAATTCTGCCCACCAGGTCTAAAGCAGTGTCTTCTGCTCCATGTAGGGTCAAATGGTGATTTTTCAGAGTACAAATCATGTTGGTGGTTTCACTTCTTGTCTACATCTTCTGTATCCTTTTATTGGATAGTCTGACTGGTAGACAATAAAATGTTTTTCCATCCACTTGATTTATGTCTATGACTTGAAACTTTCTGCCCAAGTGCAACAAATTCTTCTGCATTTAGAATACATGAGCCTGGTTTATATAGAAACTGCTGAGTGCAAACACAACGTATTCATTCTCAAATCCAGTAATTCTGTAAGTTGTTAAAGAACCTTATGTGAAATATTTATGCATTATGAGGCTTTCAAATGCCTTCTTGTAATGAATATGCGGAGAACAACCTACAGGCTTAATTTTGTGTGTGGGATGATATATTTTGCAGAGGCAATTTAATCAAATATATATGATAGGCAGATAATGAAATTGTATTTCTAAAGAAAAAAAAGGTAGCTTCTTTAAAGAGTTCCTCTTAACTGGCTACTTCATCTTTTTACTTACTTGTCTTCAGGCTGCCCTTTAAATCTCAGAGAAATTAAAACTGAAATAATTAACTTTGTGTCTGAATAGTTATATTCTTTAAAAGCTATAATCAAGCTGTCTGCTTAACATAAATAGGTTGTATGTAGATCTGTTTAGTGTTTCACTAGTATATAATTTTAATGCAGAGTAGCTTCTTTACAGGGAATTCAACCTGTCACTGGATGTTTAAATTTTCAGTGTCTGTTGTCATGGCAACAAGGATTGACTCTGGTACCCACTGTGCTCAACATAAATTAATTTAAAGTCATAGTATCTTTCTTTTCCCTAGATTTATTGTGGTAAAAAAAAAAAATCTATGCTGGAAAAAGAATTAAAAATGCAATAATTCTCAGCTAATTATTAGTTTTACTTGCAGTGATCAATAAATTGATCTTTATTAATAATGTATGTATGGAAAAAAATTTTCCTCCATTTCTTGTGGAGCCATACTTTTCAAATATTAAAACTGACACATTTTAACCATTCTTTACATTTGAATTCTTGTGTTTTCAGTTGTAGTTCCACTGCTCTCAAATTTGTGCACTGAACTGCCAAGTAAATTTTTAGTGTTTAGGATTTCCTCTAATTTCCTGATTCTTTTTGCAGTGCTGTCATGCTTCCACAAAAACTGCTAACTAATGTTTTATGTTTAATTTTATCCTAATATACTCTATCAGAAAAAATTGTAAAGTGCATATATAAAAAAGAATTGGAGAGAGTCATGTCTTGATCTTTTGGGATTCTCATGGTTCTAAAGGGGATTAAGAAGATAAATTAAATGCATGTTGTAAGAGACAGAATATTGTTCCAGCAGACATAACAAAACTATTTTTTCCTCTTGATATTTGTAAAGTCAGTCATAGCCTAATTTATCCTCTAAATAAAAAAATAGCTCTTGATGTATAGTATTGTGTAGAATTCTTCAGTGCAGGAGACTCAATTGCTGTTTTGCATGACATTGACATTTTAAGAAAATTCTGTGGTTTAACCTTCCTGATACAGGTAGGTGTTACAGTTTCATTGTTTATGTTTTCTATGGTACAGTCCACTTCTCAGAGGACTAATGCTGAAACAGTTCTTTGAAAGAGTTTTGTTTCAGTTTTATGTTGAAAAGATTATTTAATGATTTTATAAATAGTGTGAACAAAATGCCATCCTCTCTGAAAATGCAGACATCTCAAAGAAAATTCAGTTTGAGTAAAGTGAGTGTTCTGTAGGTAATAAAAACATAATTTTTCACTATTTATCCTGAGATACTAAAATAAGGACATGGTTCTGTTTGAACAATTGTCTTCTGGATATAGAATTTTACATAATGAAACATTTTAAACTGCAATAAAGCATGTTGTTAAGATTCTATTTAATTTCTGTGCGGAAAACACTGATTAACATTAAGGGCTTTAAAAATTACTGCTGAAATTCAGATGTTAATGTCTAGTTGTGTCTCTGTATGCCCAGCAGTTGTAACATTGCCATATTGACACATACTGTAATGAGACATTTAAGAAAACAGAAATCTGCTGCAGCTCTGCATGACTCATTTGCACCAGCCTCACACATTCATTAATAACCCAGCAGAGAGAGCAAATCCCAATATAAGGTTCCTCTGGGGATTTGGGTTGCTGCATTTCCTACAAAAATCTTAATGGCTGCAAACTCTCCTCATTTGGATTAAATCTTCTGAACACCTCTGTTTCTTAATGAGTATGCTGTCATTCACTGTGTTAAATCTTCTGTAATGAGCTTGAAAGGAGAAAGACTCAGATCACTACTCTCATCTGTCACTGACGGGACAATTACAGTCTTATAACTGACTTCATTTGCAGTCTGCTTGATTCAAACTGGAAGTGAAATACAATATTCTCATTCCTGTATTACTGAGAGCTTTTCTTCCCAGTTCAGTGAGCAGTAAGTATCATAGAGTTCACAATAAAGATACAGAATCACAGAAGTGTGTTCTTGCACAAGTGTGGATCTCAGTATCACATCAATAAATGTATTGCAAAGCAGAGAGCTTTATTTTCAAATTCACCACTGAAACCTGGTTGCTCAGTTGATGAACTCAGTTTGTCTGGTTTCTCCTTTCCTGGGTGAGAGAACCAGTTCTTTAGTGTCAGCCAGGTCTGGTAGTAGGGATTTGCAAACTCTCTCAAAACACCATATAATCCAATATTTTATATTATGTTGCACTACTTTTTTAAGGACCTTTCTGATTAGGGAACTTTCAGGTGATTAAGCTGATATTTTTCTTTGAACTGCTTATTAACCTTAAGTTATAATTCTGTTACAAGTGTATGTAAAGGTGGTATTTCTATAAGACAGGAAATTGTAGGACTGAAACACTCTTTTTATTACAGATCTTATTTTACTAAATTACTATTTTCATACAGCCAAATTTCTTTTTCAAGAGCAAGGATGATTTATGTAACTCCTGGAAAATAGTGTGTAGCTTATTGCATGCTTAACTTCACCAAGGAGACAATAAAAACAAATTAGTAATAAAATCCGGTGCCTGTTAGAAAATGCATAGCATATGCCTCCAGAAGAATTCTTTCTATAATTTCTTTTCACAAGCAGAGAGCAGAGTCCAAAGCCTTTCCAGAAATACAGAATGCTATTTCTAGGAATATATTGGATGTTTAGTTTTTTAAATGGTTGGCAAAATTTCCTAAATACACCATTCTGAGTGTCTTTGCTATTACCCCTGATAAACTTTCCCCCAACCATATGTATATTTGAATGCAAGCAGCTAAATCACATAGCAGAAATCAAACCTCCCCTAACAATTTCCACTTATCTGAAAAGCCAAGATTTGCCAAACCATGGTTTAGCGAGGCTTTTTTGTCTGGTTCCAGGGACTTTATAGTGGTTGATGCTATATTTTCAGGCTCTTACAAAAGAACAAACAAAACCATAACAAACCAAGCATGATAATAAATACTGATGGTTTTGCCTTAGGTCAAGATTACTGAGTTTTGTAGCATTCCTAGTTTGTCCAACAGTCATTGACAGTGTTTTAATTACTACCTAATATTGCTTCCTTCTGATGTTTGAAGCATATCAACAAAAGTGAAAGGGATAATTCAAATTCAGATGTAAGACAGCAAATTTATTTGCAACAAATAAAGTAGTTTGCCTGGCTATAACAGTTCCTTAAGAAATTCTTGAAATTTGTGTTTGTTTTCACACTGATCTTTCTTGGACACTTGCTGATTAATCTTTAGTCTCTTGACAAAGTTCATTATACATTCTTCTTAACCATGAACTGCATTTTTACCTCAAAATCCAGTGAATGCAGAGATAAATAATAACACTTGCTGCTTGCTTTATGTTCTTTCTTTCTTCATGGAAAGAAAAAAGAAATGTCATCTTGAATTTACTATGAGTTTCCTGGGTTAGTTTGTCTGGTATGCTACAATTATGTGAGCAATGTAGTCAGGAATGCATTTAATGCCTCAATGAGTTGAATACTCTTAGGATGGTAGTCCAAGCTCTTTCAGACATGATTCAGAACAATATTTTCATTCTATGAAATGAAAAAATCACCATATAAAGTATGGAACAAAACAAAACAAAAAACCCAAACAAACAAAAACCACAACAACAACCAAACAAAAACCCAAAACCAAACAAACACCACCACCACCACCACCACCCCCTCCCCCCCCACAAGAAAAAAGCAAAAGTCTGCAGCTGTAAAATCAATAGATGTGGGCAGGAGGCAGGGGATCCCTTGTCTGTTTGAGAGTAACAGGTGCAGTGATACCTTTCCTGTGTTCATGTTTCACTTCCTGTGCACTGAGATTCAGGGTCTTGTTTGAACTTTCTCTACCCTATGAAATTAGCATTTATTTCAGGAGAATGCATTTTACTTTCTTCACTACAGTGTGGATTTTCCCTCAGTGTTTTTTCTACTCACTGAATCTGATTTTCATTTACATCAATAACCTCTTGAGCCACTGGGTTATTTCCATTTTAAAGCGCTTTTGTGCTGTCAGTATGATGGAAAAGGTCAGAGTGCAAGTAAAAAATCAAGGCTAGTAGATTTCTGGAAATCTTGTTTGTGTCTTTTAAAGTCATCATCAATAAGGAGGGAAAATATTACCTCCAGTTATTTGGTTTTTTCCTTCCAAATACTGAAATTTACTAAATTTCTAAGACTCCTAGAAGAATAAGGCTGCAAAATTATTTTGAAAGCTATTAGAAACAGTTTCAGCACTTTCTTTCAAATTGAACGACATGCATTAATAAGTATGCGTTTTTTTGAAGTAAAAATTTCAAAATGAAACTTTACTCACGTTACACATGGATTTCTGGCAGTAAGAGCAGTTAATACAATGCAAATAGGTAAAAAACAGGGAAGTCCCATTTTCAGTTTATATGATCTACTGTTTACTCTTGAAATTGGGATTGATAAGTCTTATGTACTAAAGATGTGAACCTGGGTCCACCACAGACTGCAGAACTCACACTGAATTCATTACCAAATGACCAGCACTTTTTCCAAAAAGCTAACTTCACATAGCTTTTTTTATCAGAGATCTGTTCAGTTTAATTGGCAGCACTAGGATAAATAATGCAACATCATTTCCATAGAAGGATTGTTCCACAGTCTTGCAAACCCTCTGCTCAAGAAATTTTTCCCAGTGAGGCAGCATGTGTGTTTCCCTTACAGCCATATTAAAGTCTTTCTGTTTCAGTCCTTTTGAAGCATTTTTTAATGCCAGGTTATTGTCACTGACATTTACAGAAAATATGAAGACTCAGTGATTTTTGTAGAAAGCCTAAGAGAGGTAGATACCTATTTTTTATTCATATACTTTAGGAGAAAAATGTGATTGGTAGTAACAGATCAGCAGACCAAACTATATCCGCCTTCTTTGCCCCAGTTCTTTGTATGCCTATGAAGAGCTATTTGTTGTCTTCTCTATTGCTTTCTTTTATGGCAGTTGTAAAACTTTATGATTCAGACAAGACGATTTAGTAATATTATCTATAACTAACACCCAGATTCTTGAATGCCAGGCTTGTCTATGAATAAAATGAAGATATTTTTTTCAACAGAGACATTGCAATACAAATAGCTGTAAATCCTATGGAAACACAAATATTTAGCAAACTGATAAATTCCATAGAGAACAGACTCTGAAATCTTACTAGGAAGTATCTGTAACACAGTTGGGTCCATATTTACGTAGAAATCTCTTAAGCATTAGCCATCCATCAATAATAAAGCAGATCAATCTCAATAATTTGAAATAGTTAAAGCAGATGGGGAGAATCTGTATGCAGCTATGCTGCAAAGGTGTAGATCAGAGCTGATAACACTAGGAAAATGACAACAGCTTTGGCAAAGAAAGACAGCATTTAGGATATCTTCAGGTCAAGTGTCAGAAGCTTTTACTTCCATTTTAAGTAGAGAAGCCTCTCTTTGCAGTAAATAGTATATGTAGGAGTTTCCTGTGGGCATAGTCTGGTTAGCAGTAAAAAAACTGTCAGTGTGATGTACCCAAGTTCAATGATTTATTTCATTTTCTAACTACCTTCTCTGACAGAAGCAATTACTATGAAATTATATCCCAAGCACAAATGTCCGCTCTTTGGAAACATTTGCATCTCAGTGTTTATGTTTATTAACTGTTTGGCTTTCTTGGCTTTCATCCAGCAGGAGAAGACTGTTATTCTGGGACAGGAATGTATAATAATTACATTATACCTTAATTAAAATATTGCATGTACTCCAAAGGTAAGTGTTGTGTCTGTCCTATTTTCAAGCTGAACTGCATGAGTGATCCTGTAATTCAAAACTATTATCTGTGTCATACTCCACTGTCATGGTGGATGTTATCCTTGTTTTACCCAAAGCATTGGAAATACTTTTGCCAACTTCACAAGGACAAAAAAAAAAAAAAACAAAAAACAAAAAACAAAACAAAACAAAACAAAAAACAAACAAACAAACAAACAAACAAAAAACCAACAAAAAACCCCCACCCTGGTGCAGGGAAAGGAGAGATCAGCACAAGATAATCACCACCTGTGGATCCAGCTGTGTCCTGTTGGTCCCTTTTCACTCTAGACTTTTTGGTGTTGAGGATCCCAGAGTCATTCTTTATACGGTGCATGGTCTGGGAATCCACAGAGTAGTGGTGCATGCTGTTCCCACAACTTGGGATGATACATATATGAACAGTTGCTTCCTTTCCCACAGCTTGCCAGAGTGGAAGTATTTGTCTGGAGGCATTAACTAGGATGTGCTAACCAGACCTCACCTCTGCCAGGGCTGGAATTAGCACCTTCCTCTTAGCAAATTCCTTAAGTTCCTGCTGTGGTGGCTGATTTTATGGAAAGTTCCTTCTGTGGCCTTTTGAGACAGGGAACTGCGCTCTTTAGGTCCTTACATGACTTCCCTTCTGGGAAGCTCCCCCATTTTGTATACTGGGCATGACAGTCTACGATTGGAATATCCCTTTGGCCAGTTCAGGTCACCTGTCCTGGCTGTTCTCCCTGCTGGCTTCATGTGCAGCTCCTCACTGGCAGAGAATGAGTCACTGACAAGCCCTTAAGCACTACTTAGCAACAGCCAAAACATCAGTGAGTAATTAACATTATTCTCATACTGAATCCAAAACACCAGCTACTAAAAAGAAATTAACTCTCTCCCAGATGAATCCAGGACATCATCAGCCATCAATTTCCATCTCTTTTTCTATCTCTGATTCTCACTTAGAATGCCTTGTCACTTCTGAAAAGAAACATAAATTCCAGTGGTGAAATGCTGTAGTTATATGTTTGCAAGATACAAACAATTTTAAGAGATAAATTTGCTTACTCATGCAGAGATACTTGAAAGTGCCTGAATATTCACTTAATAAACATGTTGTCATTTAGTATATAAGGTTGTCTAAATATAGAAGACATGTCCATTAGTTCCTCTGAAAATGACACAGTTATGTTAGTCACTGGCGTCAGAAGCCTTCTGAATCTTCTGTCAGTCTCCTGGGTTTTGTTCTTTTCTCCTGCTTCTCATGCTGAGCCTTTTTTCCCTCAGTAGATATCCAAAGAATCAGCCATAAATATTCCCCTTTTACAGCACGAGCTATTTTATCCTCTTATCCAGGATACTGCTTTTGAGGGCTTCCACTGAGATATTGTGCAGCAGATAGATCTGTTATTTGAAGTCTCTCCTGTGTTTAATCTGTAATATCCAATGCAAGGGGTGGTGCTGGATTTTAGAACTACAGGCTTCTCAAACTTGAGCCAGCTTGCAGTCACTAATGGTGTCTTAGGCTCAACCTGACGTTAAACAAAGGCATAGAATAATTTTAGCAATAACAACAACAATAACCACAACAATTAAAATGACAACAATGATGATGATAATAACAATGAAAAAATATACCTGTAAACAATGAAAACATCTATAAGGAGCATGGTGCAATTCTTGGTAATTCCTAGTTTTGTGTAAGAAGATGTGAGACAATTAACAGCTCTCAGATACTTGGTGACAGTCCAAGAACTCCTTTCAGTTCTGTACCACCAAAGAAATACTTATTATATGAGATATGCTCAGTCTTCATTAATGCAGTTGACAGGACAAAAAAGCCAGAGTCACTGTCCCACACAGATAAGGAGAAGAGAAGCAGAGTATCCCAATATTATGTCATTGTAAAAGCTCTAGCAATTGTAAAGGATATTAATGAGATGGCATACACTGTTCTGAAAACAGGCATCGGATTTCTGCTTTTATTATCAACAATAACAATTCTTCCCACCCCCAAAAAATATGCTCCTTGAAGTTTATAAAGATATTTCTAGAGGGCTTCCCTTTTAGACTGGGAGTAATGATTCTGCCTATTATTTCTCAGTTACAGGTTATAATTTCTCTGTCTCTCTTATATCTTTGTAGGCTGAGTAAAGGCCTGCCATGGATGATCAGTTCCTGGCAACATTTTGCAACAGTTTGGAAAACACAATTTGGGTATTACGGGAGGGAAATTCCAAGTCTCCAGGTTTGGATAAACTCTGAAATATCAATACGATTATTTAAATCAACTGAAATAGTTTCTGTTAATCCAAGATTTCTTTCACTTCTTTTTTTTTTTTTTTTGTTTTGTTTTGTTTTGTTTTGTTTTGTTTGCATTTACTTCCTTCTTCTCAGCTTTTAACTGTTTTCTTGCTATTTCTTACTTACATGGTTAAAGAACGATTCCTGCTTTCCTAATGTACCCTTCAGAGAAATTACCTTTGTGAAAGGTATTTTGACAGGTATTACTTTCAAAAGCTTTCCTTTGTATCTAGTGTTCCTGGTCTTTGAGAGCCCAAGAAAGACCAATTTAAAGAAATTGTGAGGGAAAAATACAGTGAAGATAAACCAGAGAAACTTTTTACATACAAAATTCAGAGTCCAAACACACAGCTTTAGAAAATCTGGAACCAAATTCAAGCTCCTCAGTTGAAGCCACTTTTTGAAAACTGTGATGAACTTGCTGTGGAGCAGGATGGTATTTTATGACAATACCTTCTGCTCCACATTTTCCTTTGAATGTTAGCCATATCCAGTAACTTATCTGCTAGGGCAATACCTGTTATTGAATCAGTATAAGTCTGATAAATTTCAGCATCAGGTTCCTCTGCTCACATTTTTAGAATCAGTTTACATACTGAGCTCTCCAAATATTTTATTTAACTAATAATTTTCTCCCCATTACATTGGTAAATATAGAATGTATTTTGAAAGCTTTTGCATTTTATTAGGAAAAAAAGTACAACTTCTTCCTTTTAATGTTTTTCCCAAACCTGTGGAGTAGAAAAGCAATTCTTTAGCAGATCTCTGTCCATTAAAACGAATTGATGCCATCTTGTGGCACATAAAGAAAATGCAAAAACATTCAACCCCACAGTCTTTGTCACATCTTGTATGATTTTGCACCCCATTTTTTTGTGCACTCCTTTTTTTTTTGACTTTTCTCTACCACTATGTGCATGCCATTTTTTACAGCTCAAAGTCTAACTTAGTTCTACAGTTGAAAAATGGTACTTTAAAACCATAATTTAAGACATCTTCTGAAAAAGAACAGTTTGTAATACATATTATGAACAAATTAAACCAGGAAATATAAAGAAAATGGTTAATTTTATGAAAATATGTTTAGTTTTTGAAAATTTTAAGTTAAAAGAAAAATTATGGAAAGGCTCTGTTTGGTGTTGGCATCACTGTTATAACACAAAGCTTGCAGAGACATGGGTTTGATACTCAGTGGAACTACTTGTCTTTGTTCTTAATTGCAATTTGTAGTGCTCTTTGACTTCCAGTTTCATATCAGAATTAACCTGATTTTTTTTTTCCTCAGAAAGGAAAATTTCCTAATTTTCCTCAGGTTGTCAGATTGGCCATCTCATCTATGGCACAGTTTGACCACTGCAATTTGCAGTGCTACCTAATTGCCACCATGAAATTATTTGAAACATTTCTAGTATGGAATGAAATTGAATTTCTATCTGTGATTCACAGACATCCCAAAACGGAATGTATGTCCCACTGTGTCACTGCATTGTCGAAGTTCCTATCTGATGCTTTTATTGTCTATGATTTTAGTCATATTCCTGCAATAATAAGGTACTTAGCAAAAGAGTAGGTAGTGAAATAATGTATATTTCCTTTAAGAAGTGTCTGGGAACTTATAAGACTCAGAGACTTCATACTAGACTAGAGTATTTTTTTCAATAGTAAACTTATGGAAGAATATCATATGGAGGATAACCTACGGAATAGTTGCAAAAGGAGTACAGAAAGCCTGATCCTTCTGGGGGCAGACTTGTCACACTCTTTGTCTATGCATTTCCATCTTTTTAATCTTGTCTGTCTTTCTTTAATCCAGTTTCAATAACAATCCATACCCTAGCCCCTTTAAAACTGTGCCCTGCTATTCCAGAGCTGTAGTAGAACAGAGAAGCTCTGTATTATGTTCATTCTTTTGAAAAATCTTGAGAGAATGTTGTGAGATGGGGGTAATATATAGTCCCTCTGAGCCCTATCAACATTTTGTTAATAACAGAAACTTTTGAAAGAATATCAGTGGAAGAATCAATACAGCCCAGGGTACATGGTAGGGGCAAGGAGGGGACAACATTTTCACACTTCCTCCAGTCAGATCATACTTCCTTGACAAGATCAACACATTTTATATATTTTTCACAAGGCTCCATAGGCACAAGAACTCTCTGTAGTTTTTTGGATCACTCCATCTTTGTGAAAATCAGTAGTCTTCTATTTCCTTCTCAGCAAAAAAAAAGTAGTGCAGTGTGAAATATGATCTGAAATTCCATGAAACACACTATCTCAGGTCTTTGTTTTCACTGAATTGCATAAATGCTTCCTACATAAATGACTATATGTCATTATAATATGGAGAATGTCAATAGGCAATTTCTTATCAGGCCCCTATACTTCAAAACATACTGTATTATCCCATCTCACTTCCAAGAATTTTAAAGCAGGTTCAGATAGACCATGAGACCGCTGAAATGGGTCTGAACACCCAGTGTTCCTTTTGTTTCTAGAATATGAATACTCTAAATTTACCTGTTAGTCTCAATATCTAAACTGTGTAAATGAAAACTGAACAATGAAAACTTAATAGCTGGAGTATCTGCCTTGTGGTACTACAGTCGCCATGGGGAAGGAAAGAATATCTTTATCAGTAGGTTTTTCAAATACAGGATCCAATATGTAGCCATACTGCATAGTTTTGCCTTCTTTTGTCTATGCTGAAAAGAAAAATCCCATGCCTAAAAGGGTTGAAAAAAGTCATGAAGTGATAATCAGTGTATCAAGAGTTTGAAGGAAAAAATGGGGATAATTACAAAGATGTGAAAATGTTGGGGGTTAGGTTTGTTCCTTCTTTTCTCTAAAGAATTTTTTCACCCATAAGTTACCAAAAAAACCAAGTATTAGATACTTAAGAGCAATTAACGGAAACAAAGAAGATAGTTTGAAAAATGTGTGTGTGGGGCGGAAAGTTTTCCTGTCTTCGGCGTTTGGAAAGGAAGAGAGCTGCTGGGCTGCGGTTTCGCTGGAGGAGTTTTTTTTTTTCGGTGTAGCCAAAGAGATCCAGTCCTGGGATATCTACTACCATCGGTTCGGCCTGAATCCGGAGCCTTCTCAGCCACCCGCGGGAGCTGGGTCAGCCCTGCCTCGACTTCAGCTTCTTCGGCGCTGCTTCTCTTGCTACAGTGTGACCCTGCACCCCCCTGCCTGCTGGGACATTCTGCCTCTGCCGCCTGGACACCCTGCCA
>VXBN01017351.1:452-120062 GCA_013397395.1 Sinosuthora webbiana
CCTGCGGATCTTTCCCAAGACATTGTCTTTTCCCAGCGAATCTCGGAGAGACTGCGGCCGAGGACTCGTTCCTTCGTCATTTCTCCCGGCTTGTGCAACTTCATCCCCCCTTCCCTTGGCTGCGTAGAGGCGCCCAAGATGGCGGGCGGCTGGGGGCGGTAGGAAGTGTCGGAGGCGACGCGGAGTTCGGCGGCGGCTGCTGGGGAGAGTTCGCCGGCCCCGCCGGTCCTTTCCCCAACATGAGCAACATCTACATCCAGGAGCCGCCCACCAACGGGAAGGTGAGGCTGCCAGGGTGAAATCCTGGAGAAGTTGTATGTTGGAGGGTTATGGCGAGAGGAACACGAACTTGGGGGGTGGTGGTGGTCGTGATGGTGGTGGTGATGATGATGATGATGGTGGTGATGATGCTTGGGGGTGGATCGGGACCTCGTTGTTACTGTGGTGGACTGGTTTGGTTAAAGTTACTTCTTTGGCGCTGCCAGGGTCAAAGCACGAGGTGTGATGTCCGGAGACATAACACAGAGCAGTCCTCGGAGCGTTTAATTTCATTTTCTCTATTCCCGATTATATTTTACGTCCTTAATCTTGTTATGATCTCTCACTGAATGTAATGATGTTCCTTCTAAGAGCGATGCCTTTGGATATTTATGGCTTTTTTTTTCCCCACGTTGTTTCGTTATGGAAATGATAAAGCGTGTGTAAGTTTCTATAAAGTATCAGCCACGTTATGTTATGTTATGTTAGCTGTGTTATACATCTTTATTATACATGTTGATTCAGAGCTGTATCTCAAGTTCTGGAAGTGCTAGTTAGAACTAACAGTAGCTACCTAACATATTTAAATGTATACCACTCTTACAAATATAACAAATTCAGATTTTTTTTTTTTTGGCAGTTAATTCTTTGATCAGTGGCTGAGTTACAATAAAACTGAGGCTGCGTTTATCTGTGTGTTTATAGGTTTTGCTGAGGACTACAGCAGGAGAAATAGATATAGAATTGTGGTCAAAAGAAGCACCAAAAGCATGCAGAAATTTCATCCAGCTATGTATGGAAGGTAATAACTGAATGGGATGGGAGTTGTTGAAATTAATTCTTATGGGATCTTTGTGCCCTTTCTGTAAAATAGAGGTCATAATTATGTTTTGACTTAGTATGTCATAAGTTTATTTCTGTTTAGAAATTATTAATTGACACTCAGACAATGTTTTTCAAGGTTACCAAGGAAGCTGGTGGAGAAAAAAACAGTAAAAAATTTGGATGGTTTTCTCAAATTAAGCAGATGACATAGTACTGAAACATTGTCTTTCAGAGTCTTGAGAAGGCTTACTTTCAGCAAATGTCTACAAAGTATAACAACTTCAGTGTGTGTATGAAAGGACAGTGATTGGACATTCTCCCAAATTCTCATTTCTGCATCACAATGAACTTATTTTGTCAGATTTTTTTGAACTTATTTTATTACATCCCATTTTTTTTTTTTTTTCCCCTGAGTGCTCCTAATGTTTCAGTTGCTGTATTTTTTTGTTGATGGAAGCTCTCTAAAACTTTCCACTGAAGTAGTGGGTACCAGAATGAGAAGCTCCCTACTGAGAAAACAAACAAAAATCTGTGAAAGACATGATGCCTTTATATGTTTTCTAAGTGGTGCTATTCTCCCATTTGAACATTTATAGAGTTGTTGAGACTTCTTTTAGCCTTCATCTGGTGACAAGAATAGCAGTCTAGGCTTTGTGCCTCCAGCACAAATCCAGTCTGTTTTGTGTTCTTTTACCTAATGCTGAGACTTTTTGCAATGGTAAAGGGATTTCTTAGCCCACGACAAAGGTTCACATAAACTTAGTGGGCTTTATTTCCTTTCTGATTTTTTTAACTGCTGCATAACATCTTATGCTTTGTATAATACATTTAAGTATTTATCATTAATATCCCAGCATATAACCATACATAACTGTGTCTAGTTTGCTGCAACATTTGCATACCCTACTTAGTCTTCCAACATGCTGCAGATTTATTATTATAATTATTATTATTGTTATTATATCAAGCAGAGGTTTGGTTCAGGTAAAGTTATGTTTTCATTCCTTTTGTTTTCTTATGGTCTTGTAACCTCTGTCAGATAGATAAAAGAAGATAGCTTAGGGAGCAAAACGTACCACATATTTCATTCTGTAAAAATTACCAGTTTAGGTACAGTATAGGTGATGAAAGGTGTTCTATGCTGAAAGTGTAAATCATGTCTGTGTATGGATATTGCTGATGTTGTATGTGAGATCTCATCCAGGATAAAGCACAGTATTTCTAGTTCTCCTTTTAAATTGCTGTATTTTGCTAGTGTCGTTCCAGTAATAAAACTTAGAAGCTGAAAAGACTGTAGCTCATCAAGGTCATCCTGTCAGTGATGGGCAGGATTTTTTGTAAAAGAAGCATGTGACACCACAGGGTGTGATTTCATAAGACTGTGGAGAACAGAAGGGAACCAAATAGAGGCCAAAAGCAGAATCTAGTTACAGTATTTGCTTCCTGGAACTTCTGTCTCTGGACATCACTGCATGATCCGTATAAAAGTTAGGGTTTGAGACCACTTACATGTATTTAATATCTTTTATCTTTTTTTTCTCCTTTTTTTTTTTTTTTTTTTTCAGAGTATTACAATAACACAATATTTCACAGAGTAGTGCCTGGCTTTATTGTGCAAGGGGGTGACCCCACTGGTACTGGCTCAGGAGGAGAGTCAGTGTATGGAGCTCCTTTCAAGGTGTGTATCTATATCTTACACATTAATTTGTTATTCTCTATCCATTGGTCTTCCTACCAAGTCCAAGTTCTGAAAAATCAAGTCTTATGTGAAATGCATGCATGTGCAGTAGTTGCCTCTTCATGTGCTGCTTCAGTATGTTTGAATGTGGCCTTTTAAACTGAGAGCTCTTAGATCTAGCTACATTATAATGATAAACCTGGGGGCTCAGATCCTGAGTGAAGCTACACACAGGCTCAGCAGCTGTGTTCTGTTCTGCCTGGCTCTTTTATTTCAGGTGGGGCAGGCACCCTGAATTTGTGACTGAAGCTGCAAAACCTGTTTCTGGGCCTTCCATATTCTTGCTGCTGGACTTTTACATCTAGCACAAACCTGAAGTTTGTGTGAGGGGGTCATACCTGAGCAGAGAACAAAACAAAAATTTCCAATATTGTAGTAGAATTACTGCTTCAAAGTAGTGGTATCTCAGCACTGCAGTGTTTAGCATGATAGTATTACAGTGGTATTCATCACTTTCCCCTTGCTTTGAAAGGAGTCCTCTTTTGTCTTCCTAAATCCAGAAAATGCTCTTGCTATGGATTTTTGCATTACTATACTATTACAACCTGTTAATGTGCTTTCAGTAACTTTACTTGAATTAGGATCTAATTGAGTTTTTCACATAAATACAGTGATTGTCAAGAATAGTATTTTTGCAAGAAGTGTCTGAAATGCAGTTACTTTTTAAAATGTTTTTTATTTTCTTTATATTGGGGGGATAACAAATGCAAGTAAAAATAATACTTGATTTTTAGGCAATGACTGAAAAAAGATAAAATTGACAAGACAGAACTTAGATTTTTTTTTAATTAGCAATGTGTCTTTCTGTTATTGATATTTCAGTTTCTAATTTTTTGCTTGGTGTTTGTTCGTTGTGTGTTTATGGTTTCTTGTAAAGATTGTTTGCATCATTATAGGCACTAGGGATCAGAAATACTGACTAAAAATAATTTTTGCTGCTTAGAGTAGGAGCTTGTAAGTATAATTCTGGCATGGAGTTTCTTGGATTATTATCCAAGATTATATTATTATCTTGGATTATTAATCCAAATACTTGGATTAATTGGATTATTACTGTCTGAATTCAAAAGGAAATTAGCATCCTTTTTTTCTGCGTGTGCGTGTTGATGTAAATAATATCACTCCTATCTCCTGTCACGCTGCAGCTAAAGGAGTGAAAAAATAGTTTTTTACTGAAGTTTTGTACTGAAGTTGTTCTCTTTTCTGTCCTGCTTTTCCCAGGATGAGTTCCACTCACGATTGCGCTTTAATCGAAGAGGACTTGTTGCTATGGCAAATGCTGGGCCCCATGATAATGGGAGTCAGTTTTTCTTCACGTTGGGTCGTGCAGATGAACTTAACAACAAGCACACAATCTTTGGAAAGGTCTGTTACGTGAATTGGATTCCCACCTTAAGTCTGACAGAAGCCGCTAGAAGTTTCTCTGAAGGCCGGTTTAGTATTGTTCTCTGCTATGTGCATTTGAAATTTATTTCAGTGCTTTCTAGGCTCTCTCCATTCTCTTTGTTTCTTATATCTGGTAGCAATGTTTCTGTGCCTTGTTCCTGTTATTATCTATTTTGCTGTTGTTATTCTTCTAAATTGTATTTTCGTGTAGTGCCGTCATTAACTAATCTTATTAGTATTGTTATGGCTCTGTTATTAGTCAGTCCATCTAATACTAATGACATGTTAGAAAATTCTGTTTAGAATTAATTGGATTCTAATTACCCAAGAAGGATCAGGAAGATGAAAAACATGAGATGAATTTACCACTCTCGTGATTTACGTAAAAGAAAATAAAGCAAACATTTTTCTTATTTCTGGTTTTTTTGTTTACCTGTTCCATAGCTCACAGTAAGACTTTAACATCTTTCTCTGATTCATTCTCAAAACCACCTGTTTTTATTTATTCTACCTGGTTTATTTATTCTTTCAACTTTTGCCACTAAATTTAAAAACCAAAAATTTGTACATAGTACTTGCTGTCTTTTAGAAGTCTTACATGCTTACAATATTTCCTATATCACTTGTACTTTCAAAACTTTGTATGTAATAATTGCCTTGTATTTTGCAGAATAAATAACACAAATTACAGTCAAGAACCTTCAAACTTTTCTTTGTGCATTTGCCAGGTTACAGGGGATACAATATATAACATGCTGCGCCTGGCTGAAGTAGAAGTTGACAAGGAGGAGAGACCTCTCAGTCCACACAAAATAAGAAGTAGTGAGGTGAGTATGTTCTGTTTTGTAATGTGACATTTAAAAATTCTTTTTCATATAATGTTCAGCAAATTTGGCTTGTCTTTTTGTGTATTGTTTTAAAATACTGAGTCACTTAATTCCAAAATATTTACTAAAGATGTGTCTAAAATGTTGGTTTTCTTAACAGGTTTTGTTTAATCCTTTTGATGACATTGTCCCAAGACCAAACAGAAAACTGAAGAAGGACAAACCAGAAGAAGAAACTAATAAAAAGTCCAAAGTAAAAGGCACAAAGTAAATATATGCAACATAAATGGTGTTTAATTTTCTTACACCTTTAATTTGTAGATTGGCAGGTTTTTTTATTTCCATTTCTGCCTTGGAAGCACTTCCTTGTTTCCAGGGAGGACTGTGCAAATCTAATTCCTCTGGCTGAAATGTTACTGTGCATTTGCTGAGTTGTAATGTTTAGTGCATAATTTGTATGGTTTGTTGAAAATAATAAAAGGTAGTTTATCTTTCTTGTATGCCACAATGTGCAGTCATCTGACCAAGATGACCTGCAGTTAAAACCTAGTGGTATGCTCTGTTGTTTGGGATTTTTTGAACTTATTTTATCAGATACCATTTCTCCCCTATTTACGTACTTACTTAGCAAGAGGCAGGCATTTTGACATGGGGAATTTTAGTTTCTGTGAATGAAAATTCACAGTCACAAACACGCAGTGAAAAGTAATAGAAACACTAAAGTGGACATACTGTGAGTTCTGCTGCGTAAAAATAGAACATGTTGCAACTGACTGGTTCCAACAGTGTGAACAATTAAGTCTTGATAAAGAAATTATAGATCATAATTTCTTTTAATTGCATTCTGTGAATGGGTACACATTTGATTTCTGAGCCATTGTATCTTGAAAATCTTGTGTCTTGAATGCCTCTTTGTAGAGAAAAAAAATGCAACGGAATTGTCAGCATTCAAGAATCTGAAAAAGTCAGTCAAGACAGGATTTCTTAAATTGTGTCTTAACTGACGCTTTGCTATCCTTGTTTTATCTCAGGAGCATAATAGAACATGCTTTTCTAAATATTTATGATTTATTGCAAAGCAAAATGCAGTAGTTGTTTGGAATTGATACCTTTATTAGTACAAAAGATTTTTAAAAATTCATGTACAACGTGAATGTAGTATATTTAAAGTTAATGGAATGTTACTAAGACAGGATTTAAAATTTTGCTAGAAATTTTCTTTTTTCTCTTAAAGAAACTTTAACCTGCTTTCCTTTGGAGAAGAAGCTGAAGAAGAAGAGGAAGAAATCAGTAGAGTTAGTCAGGTATTTTACCAAATTATCCTTAATTTTCTTTTCAACCTATTTACTTTTTCTGCATATTTGTGAAAAGCTTTAAAGTTTTTAGTCTTCTTCTTACATTTGCATTTTGAACAATAATACTAGCAGTTGCTTCAGCTTTTAGCATTCTGCTGTTGCAGTATTTTGCAAATACAGAGGTTTTTAGCTTTTTTGATTTTTAAGATGCTTTCAGATACTGCATGGAATTTTTACATTTCCATGAAAAAAAAGTTTAATAGTATAAACCTATGTCTGCTGTTTTAAAGTCATGGAAGCAATAGGTACTTTATTCTTTTTCAAGTCCTTTATTTGTGAGTGTGATTATATGCTAAAATACTTGAATTCTGAAGATCATCTTACGCATTTCCAGTGCATGTGTAGCTCGTTTTTCTTACATATATCCGTCCATCTGTGAGCAAAATTAAGTGTGGTTATTGTGGAGAAAGTAGTCCATTATTGTAATTTAATAGTGCACTGCAGTGAAATGTTCACATTCACAGAACCAGGACTGCACAGGTAATCTTTGATTTAACATTTCCTTCTCTGACTTGGCACTTAAATAAGGTTAGTTTAAAAATTTCCTAAATAAATTGCTGATTTCATTTCTACTGCTGAAAGTTGTTTCACTAGACTCCTAGGCTTTCTGCAGTACCTCACTGCTTCAGTTGGTGATCAGACTGCACGGTCCTGCATCCTGTACCACATAAGTGAAAAAACAGTTGTTAGTCCTCAGAAGTTAGCTAAAATACGAAAGGAAAGCAGTGAATTATGATGGACAATACTATAGTGAGATAATAGCAGTCAGAATGAAAATAGAGATTTATTACAATATCAGCTTTAACTATTTTTCTTGCTTTTCTTCAACTTAGCAGTCAGATAAACTTCACTTGTTTGCCTTAATATGCTCATCTGCTGTTTTGTTCTTGCTGTATATCTGGCTTGTAATAATACTGTGTTTAAGTCAGTTGCTTGGACTTTATTTCTTTTCATGCCAAATGCTTGTTCTCAGTTTTGAATTATCTAAGTAGAATGCCTCTTTCATGATAAGCCTTGTTTCAGTGTTTTCATGCTCTCTTCCAGCTCAGCCTCAGAATCTCATCTGCCTATTTGTCCTGACTAAATTCTGGACTGGCTGTAACTAGATAACCACACCAATTCTTTATGAAGAATTTATCTTCATTCTTTGTAACAAATTTTGAAACCTCACTGTTAGCTCATAAGAGGTCTAGATCAGTGTCTCTGTATTTCTGGGCATTATCTTAATCTGATTAAGTTGAAGTACTTGAATATCAGCACTAACTTGCATTCTCGGTTTTTGATAAGAAAAGAGGAAGGTCGGAGTTACTACTGAGATCCTTTGGCACCGACAAACTTGGAATCCTATGAGCTTTTTTTGGTTGCTGGGTGCAGTAAGTCTTGCTTGTTTAAGAAGGGGGAGGAGCTCTGGATAAAACACCTCAGGGCCATGAAGGCTATTAGTGCAGTCAGGATCTGGCTATGGGGCCTCCAGTGGTTGTTGATCAGTGTTTAAACTGTAGCCTTCAGTGTCCAAATTGCTTAATGTCCAAACTGCTTGTTGTCTGTATTGTTTGGAGCACCTGTTTGGATACACAGCCCCACCACCACTCCAAACACACCACCCCTTCCTTAATGAAGGAATTACCTTTTCATGTTGCTGAATGTGTTAGTCTTTGTTTTCTAAGTAATAAAAAATCATAGTGGCATTTAAATGAGTAAGAGTTTTCCCACATGTCTACTGTCTTTCCAAAAGCATTAGACAAGGCGTCTGCAATGGAGACATTCACAATACAGTCACAATACAGACTATTCCTGTAGCAGAGATTTTCAGTCTGATTATTCTCTGAAAATAAAGTATACCTTTTTTTCAGATTAGCACGTAGAATGCTTTCTAACTGCAGTCTTTCTGCCTGAAGACCTTAAGTGTTGTTAGATTCATTTGACTCCTTGTGTCAGTAGATGATTCCTGGGTGATGTATTCCAAATTGATGTATTGCAGTTTGTTAATTTCTTTTTTTTCTTTTCCTAGGGATCTAATTAGTGTTCTTCCAATTAACAAATACTGTTTTGTACATGGTGGTTCTTTCAGTTGTCATGTGTCATTATTGGAAAGTCAGGTTCTTAGCTCTTCATTCACTCAAGTGTATATGTGCTAGACCTACCATCTTTGTGATGTGTAATGATTGTACATGACTAAACAGTGTATTTTTCACCCCCCCTCTCTGTCCTTTAAAACTAAGTGCATTGCTGTTGCAAAAATAAATCTGTGGAGTCAACTTGATGTTTCTCTTTCTGGAACACTTTCTCTGTCCTTCTGTTCTTAAAAGTGTCTGTGTTTACTGGATAGGCTAAAGCTAAAAAGAAGCAAGTTAGGTTTTTCTTACCATAATCCTTTTTCACGATCTAGTCTCTTAAATGCTGAAATGAATAACAACTTTTTTCCTTTTTTTTTTCTTTTAACAGATCATGAAGGGGAAAAGTAAAAGTAGTCATGATCTCCTGAAGGATGATCCACATCTAAGCTCAGTTCCTGCTGTCAAAAGGTTAATATGTGATTTCCAATTTCTATAACAGATCTACTTTCAATATGTTGTACCCAATTATATACCCATGTATACTCACTTAAGAAATGGTATTTCATCTTACTCTTCAAAAATTTAAGAGCACCAGTGCTAGATCAGACCAAATATTTCTCTAATCCACTAAGCTGTCATCACCACTGGCCATCAGTGGATGCCCAGTAAAGAATGAAAGCAGTGCAAATGTGAAGTTTATCTGAGTAGTCTCCCAGAGCCTCCATCAGCTCTCGCCTCAGAGGACTGTCTGAGTTCAATGTGGTTCATCTATTCGGTAATCTTTAATAGAGCACTCCTCAAAGTGTGTATTAAGTCTCTTGTAATATTGTTTCCATTCACACCATCCTGTCCACTACAGGACGAAGTATCTCCCCTTTTTGTTCTGAACCTGGATGCTACTAGTGGCATTCCATAAATTCTAACTCTCATTCTGAAAGAGGCAGTGACCAGGCAGTCTCTTTTATACCTCTCTTTACCACAATTCTTTATTAGACTATCTCTTTCATAGCCTAAATTTTTTAAGTTACTTAAGTTTTCTTCATGATAAAGATATTCTTGGCTGTGATTATTCTAGAGGGCTGCTTTTCCCAACCCTCTAACCCTGCTTGTGCTTGAAAATATCTTTTTTTTTTCCAAATCTAAAGAACACATAAAAATTAGGTTAATCATAAATCTGTATGGTTGAATAAAGTTAGTTTTCTTCTCTGTTTCTTTTTAGTACTTTATAAATCCTGATTTAAACCACAGTTGAGTTTTAAGGTGAGAAAATTCCATGAAAATACGTTAACTCCAAGAATTTGCTTATCTTAGACTGGTTGGTTTGGAAGGAACTATTAAAATTTATCACATCCAACTCCTCTGCAGTGAGCAGGGGCATCTTCAACTAGATGAGGTTGTGCAGAGCTCCATTCAACCTGGCCTTGAATGTTTCCAGGGGTGGAGCATTTACTACCTATCTAGGTAAAGTGCTCCAGTGTCTCATCAACTCCATCATAACAATCACCTTCCTTATGTCTAGTCTGAGTTTACCCTCTTCTGGTTTGAAACCATTATCCTTTGTTCTTTCACAACAGGCCCTGCTAGAAAGTCTGTTCCCATCTTACAGACCCATGTTAAGCACAGAAAAGCTGCATGCCTTACGGCATCCCTGGAGTCCTCTCCAGGCTGAGCAGCTGTGCCTTTCCCCATTGAAGAGGTGATCATCTTCATGGCTCTTCTCTGGAGTCCCTCTGTCAGGTTTCTGTCTTTCTTCTGCTGGTTCTCCAGAGCTGATGCAGCACGGCAGGTGGGCTCTCAGCAGAGCAGAGCAGAGGGGCAGAATCCCCCTTGGCCCTGCTGCCCACACTGCTCTGGATGCAGCCCAGGACACGTTTGGCTCTCTGGGCTTCAGGTGTACAATGTCAGCTTTTCATCCCCCAGCACCCCCAGGTCCTCCTTGCTGGGCTATCCCCGTTTTGTATTGCTATCAGCAATTGCTCTAACACAGGTGCAGCACTTTATTAAATTATTGTCATGATTGCAGCACATCTAGAGTTTCTTTAATGATGTTGACTGCTTAGAGCAAACTTCAAATCCTAGAGTTTTGAGATTTCTTTAGGATTCCTTGGTTCTTCTCTGACATAACTTATTTTTTTAAATGTGGGCTAAAAATGTTCAAGTGCCTTTATTACTAGTCTGTGATTATTAACAGTGGGTATGTTAGCCTTAGTATATTCAAATAGATTTCTTTTTTAATTCACCTAACTGTAGCTGTATAACAAAATCTTGATGTTAAGCTTAAGTATCAGTAAAATGCATCTTCCAAAATATAAACTAGTTGCAAATTCTGCTAACTGAAATGAAATCCTACTAATTGTTTGGTAAATGGGGTCAAAAACCTCAACTGAGTTGTGGTGGTTTTAAGTGTATACATTAGTGTTTTGCTTGAATAGCTGAAGATATGGTTAGGATTTCCCCAGTGTACGAAAGCCCTTGTTTCTAAGCATTTCTAATTAGAAAAGATTGTGATAGTCAAATAACAGAAAATAATATTGATACCTTTAAGATAAATGCAAGGATGATATAAAGTAGTAAGTTTACTAAAATTTCAGGTGGCTAACAATTTTTTTTTTATTTAAGAAATATTGGGTTTTAAATATTATTTTGAATCTCTAGCATTTCAAAGTAGTTACTTTTTTTTTTCTTCTTTTAGTGAAGTGGCACATGAAGAAAAGGATTTGAGTGAGGCAAGTATTATTTTTTTACAAATAATTCTTTGTTTTTTACTGTGTGCAGATTAGATTTGCTTTGGGGAGCAAATTTTACTTTAGAGATCTTTAAGAAGTAGTTCAAGTCAGATTTCTGGCAAAAGTGGAAAGGCTCTCTAAGCTCTGAGGTTTGGCTATTCACAGCAGGGTAAAATTAGCATGCTACCTTTTATAGAAACTGTTTGTATTGTATTTCAGTCATTAGATTACTTACATAGGAGTATGGTATTTGGTTTGTGTACTAAAGGGTGACAAACCACCAGAGTGATAAAACCCCTGAAACTGCTTCTAAAAAAATAGTTAAAATCAAGTTTGTCATGAATAATTATATAATTGCAAATGTTTAAGGGTAAGTCTGCATGTGAGTTAGGGTCCTGTTTGAAAGATTTCAAGAGATCAAAACTCAGTGAATTATTACATTTTAGCAGTGAAATTGTATTGATGAAAACTATCACCTCTGAAAGATGTGAAATTTGAATAGTCAAGCAGTAACATTCATCTAAACATGGAGGCAATTTAAGTACAAGAAAATTGTCATACATGGCACAGGTAAGCATAAGCTTGTTAGCTGACATATGTCTCTGTCTCCAGCCATAGATCATGGGGTACTCCTTTGAATTGCTGTTGAGATAAGGATGTAATATATGACTAGGACTGTAATCTCCCATTCACCTAATTGAATCCTGGGAAGTATTGTTGTCTGTATCTGTCCATCCATCATGCACAGGTATTAACTACACTGTGTGTTAATACAGTGGAAGTAAAGAAGAACAGAGTCTGTCTCATTTGTATGCCTAAAAAAAAAGCATCTGCTTACACCCTGTTCCTTTTTTCACAAGACATGGTATGAATTCAGGCTTTTTCACTCCTCTCCTTTGTAATTCCTGCTGTGCAGGAGCGTTTTAGTGTTAAAAGGGTTTGTAGAATGCTATTTAATAATTATTCAGATATTCAAATATCCCTTTCTTAAGGACACTGGATTTGGGGAGTATAGGACATGGACGTTACTAGGTTGAAGAATAAAAATTTAAATAATGTTTAAGGGTAATACCTAATTAAGCCAACGCTGGAAATATGAAGGCTTTTCCTCTTTTTTTTCCTGGAGAGGTGTTCTCTTTAGATTTCATTACATTTAAAATTTTAGCTAAGATTTAGCACTTCAGGCAGTTAGCTGGGTCTTGCAAAGTACTACTACTATTTGGTCGTCTCTCTTGGAGTTATTTTAGTTAACACATCACAGGATCACTTTTACATTTTGCATTTTGCATTTACACAGCTGCAACATGTTGGTAGTTTTATAGCCAAACCTGGGAGCAAATAATTCTTCCAGATCTCCCTACTTCCCCCAGCCTGCAAGCCCATAGCATGTAAGAGAAACTCTTGTTGGTATTCCCTAAGTACCTGGCCTTGCTGTTCATGCTATTAAATACTATCCCATTTCTCTTACTGCAGTTCTCAAATTTGTACCTTTAATTATTTGAGAGAGCCTTTGTATTAGCTATACCTCCTAGCTATTTGTTAAGATTCTTTTTGTGCCCAAGTCGTTAATGAAAACATTATATGAAATAGATTAAAAAATTTTTCCCACCAGTGACAATTCTTTTCTGCACAATTCCTTTTCCTCTCCCCATTTGTCAGTCAGTTGCCTAACAGTAAGCTTCATGCAGCACTATGTGTAGATAAAATTACTTATCCACCCCTCAGTTCAATAATCTTCTTAAATGGGACAATCATATTACATGCAGTGGCCACTAGCCATTGTCACAAAATGTTTCATTACTTTTTTATTTCCACAAATTTTGTTAAAGAGAATAGCGCCACTCCACCCAGCTAATAATGGCAGCAAGAAGTAGAATGACTTTCAGGCAGGCTGTTTTGCATTTCTGTCTCACATAGGGAGCAGCCATCACCCAACAGAACAGCCACTTCTCTTTCGAGGTGCGGTGCAGTTCAGTCTGGGCTGTTGAATCTCTTGTTAAAACTACTTGTTGAGATCATATGGACTTAATGAGAGAGAAAGGGACTGGAGGAGGACAGTGGGCAGGAGAAAAGCATAGAGCTGGAGGAGGGAAAGCAGTTGAGGAGGAAGGGTATATCCTATTTTAACAGTGTTTTTCTAGAAGAAAAGTGATGAAATACTGTGCAAACTGAGGCTAGTGGATGGTTTGGGAGCTAGGGGATTTAGCCAAGTGGGATAAGTTGAACCATTTTGTCCCTTTAGTTTTAACCCCCCTCCTGTTACTCAGGTATCTGTAATTTTTAACTAGCTTACTATTTAGCAACTGCTATTTGTCTAGAGTTGCTAATTTTTATTCCAGAAATTCTCCTGTCCAATTGGTTGTGTTTCAGTGAAATGCTCTTACCTAAACCATAGTCAAATCTCCACCAGGAGTCTGTCTTTATCCTTCACTGTTAGACTCCTAACACAGTCCTGTCACTTTTTTTTTGGACTTCACCCTGTGATTCAGGTCTGTAGTCACCTGTCTCTCTGACAATTTATCATGCAAGCAAATCTTCTAGAAAGTTTCATTATTTCCTCTGTCAAACAATAGTTTTCTGGTAAATTAAGGGAAATGCTGATCCTGTTCCAGTTTTCTCTTCCCGTGTTAAAAAAGAACAGACAAAACTCTCCCAACAACCTTTCAGTTTTTTAATTGTCAGAATATTCAGCTGTTGTATTATGCTGAATATTCAGAGATTTTTTTCTTATTTCTGACTGGTCTTGTCTAAATCTCAAATCTGAGCATAGTAGTCTAAAGATTCCTAAACAGTAATCCACTACACCTTCTGAAGTCCAGCTCTTGATTTTTCTCATCTATTCCCAAATTTTGCCTGTTGCTTCTTTTAGTTTTTTAGCCCCTCCTCCACTATGTTTATGGACATGGTCTTCATGCTAACCTTCCTCCTACCTATGCATCACACCCAGGACACGTACATGTTCTTCATTCCCAAGTGCTTACATTCTGGCAGTCTCCTGGATACAGTAAAGTCCTCTGGATTACTATTTCTAAGTGTCCTTTCTTTCTTTCTTTGGCTAAAATCAGAATCATGTGGCATCTTACACTTTCCTTTTGCTGATGAGCATCACACCAAAGTAAATGTGAAAAATGTACCATGTCATCTTCAAGCTGTTATTCTTCAGTTAAGATTCATACAGATTTCCTCCTCAACGAAGGAAGTGGGCATTCCTTGGTCTAATCAGGCCACTTGTTCATTCTCCAATTATTTCTCTCTTCAAGTTTGATCCAAGGTGGTTTATCCCCTTTTGCCTACCTGTCCTAGGCATGGAGGCCTGAGGCCTCTCCTTGGACCTCTGTACCAAGCTGATTGATTCCACAGGTTTTCACAGCCTGTTACGATCAATTTACTATTTGTAAATTCCCTAACAGGAGCTGATGAGCTAACCTCTTCCATCCCATCATGACTGTAGTATAGCCATGTGGTAGGGAGTTAAGCTTTTCTTTCAGTGGAAAATGAAGGAAAAGTTTAGTGTGTTGTCTCAATCAAATTTTGGATTCATGATTAATGGTGCAGGTAATATCTCACTGCTGTGATGTCATCTATAGACCTGTTAGAGTTAATAGTCCAGAATAGACTGTTTTAGGGTTTTTAACCCAACAGATAAGGGTTATAATTTGTTTATGAAAAAACTCCCATATTTGGGTTTTTTTGTTACCTCTGAAGAAAATATGGATATATTTGTTTGAAAAGTTTGCTTTTTTCTTGGAAGAGATTATAAGAAAAAGATTTCCGCATTTGTGATTCTGTACTGAAAAAATCTAAAGTAGTTTTACAATTTTAAATCAATAAAGGACGAAGAGGAACATGATGAAGATGCTGATAGTGTGGAAGATGAAGCTGCTAGTAATGAGAGATTTCAAATAAAGGAACGCATTGCCAAGAAATTGAAAATGGATACAAATGAAAATACTAAGCAGCAACTTCAAGAGGAAGAAGCCAAGACAGAAAGGAAAACAACTAGTCGCAGGTAAGGATTGTGTCGTTTGGTAGGTATTTTTCTTTAGATTGTCTACAGTTTTAAGATTTTCAGTATTTATTGATAGTTGTATGGGAGTTTTATTTTTCCCTGTCAGTTAGAAATAAAGTGTAATTGTATGTATTTCTCAGTTTTTACTTTGTCTTCTCAGTTGTAAGATTGAGTTTTGCAGCTTCTTTATCTGTATTAACACATAGTGTTATCCACCACTGAGACTCACAGAGGGGAAAGTCATCCAGTGAAGAGTGGTTTAACCCAGTGCTCATCCTTGCAGTGTACCAGCTTTCCAACACTGCAGCAGACACATCAGTTTTCTTTTGCAGACATAAAAGCATGGATTCCTGTCACGTCATTTAGCTGTGACAGTGTTTGGAACATCCCTTCCAACACAGAATATTCTGCCATTCTGTGATGTGTACTGATTAGCACTCAATTTTCAGTGAGTTGTTTTGTTTTCTTGGAACCTTGTGTTTCAACAGTTCTTGCAGCGTGAGTTTGAGGATAATATTGATATTGTGTAAAATCACTCATCATGTGTGCAAGTGATGACTGGTGGGTCTCTTGTCAAACTTACTAGGAATTATTTCAGTAAATACAGACTTCAGAAGTTATTGAAGAATTAAGACTTTGCAGCTGAAAGGTTAAATATGTAAGTTTACTTATTCAGTGGAGCTTGCTGAGGGTTTGGTGGAGGAAACATCAAAGCTAATTCAGATTTTTTGCTCTTAACTCTACACAGCTTTCATGGATAGCTGTCCGATTAAATCAGTCAGGCTTTGCCCATAGTAAATCCTGCATATGTAATGGCTGTTTTGGATTCTCTCCCATGATGCTTTCCTTTGAAGGTAGCCATTCTGGTTTCTTTTCCTGTTCCATTTTCTTACTGTGTTCATTTTCCTTGTTTTCCTGTTTCTTTTAATAGGTTTTCTTTTAATTGGTGGGGTTTTTTTAGTTTACCATCATTGCAGGTAAGATAATGTAGGTGATGGCCAAGGCGTAATGCTGACATGTAAGAATCTAGAACAGTCTAGATTTTGTCTTCATTTGTGACAAAAGAATACCTGGTTCACCATTTCCATAGCAATTACCATCGTTATTGTATCCCTGGGATATGTCCCTGGGAAGTAAAGGTTTTGGATCAAAACATGTGAAGATAAATTTGTTATAATAGTAGGCTTTGAGATCAAACATTGAAACTTTGGTTATAAAACAGAAGGAGTAACTAAAACAGAATTACTTGTTTTCCAGTCCCCAGAAATACAGGTATCTGACTTCCACCTCTTTCAGGTTTTTATGATTTTATATGACTGTATATAACTGCTAAAAATGAAAACAGCCTTATGTTTTATTGAAAAAAGGGTTTTGTCAGTTATGGTGAGTGTTCAGTCATTATCTTAATTGTAAAACAAAGCTTGTTATTATAAAGAGAAAAGAAAACTTACACCTTGATGTTTGCATCTTGATACATATCAATATAACAGTTTTTATTGGAAGAATTTGGTATGATTTTAAAAGCAAGATTTACAAGTTTCTACCATTCCATGTTAGGAAGTATTTTTAACTCTGTGTGGTCTTTATGTTTAGAATCAGGCCACAGTTTTAGAGGGATAGGAACACTTGCATTACTTTGGATAATCTTTTAACACTGGTACATTAAAATGTACAGCATTTTACAATTTACAGCTGTAAATGTTGCTGTTTGGCTGCCTTTCTGGAGCAGTGAAAAGCCCAGTGACAACATTGCCAGGAAAGCAATTCGTATTAACCACTTTAGTAGGTTTGAAGAGATCTAGAAACTAAAATATTCAAGGGATGGAAGAGGGAATTCAGTGTCCTTTCCTACATCTTCACAATTGAATTGAATCTAAGAATCACAGCAGGTACAGTAAAGAAGCCTTTGCAATTTAAGCAGATCTGTTCAACTGACTGGTTCCAGTCAGTTCTTTTTCAGGCCTGTAAGATGTTACTTCTAAAGTTCCTCATAATTTTGTGCAATAGAAATATATAAGAAGAGGATTTGATATCAAAGACCAGCATAATAACAAAAATAAACTGTAAACAAAATCTATAACTTAAGTGAGCATTAGTTTTTCTTGTCATATGATTTACTTCTGGTTAGAGGCTAGGTAACTAACTTCCATGATTTTTCAGTTTTTGTGTAGTCAGCAAGTGCTGTGTGCTCAGATCTGTAAACTGATGTTATTCTGTTTGGTTTGGAATCATACATAAATCTGATCTCTTTGTGGGGTCACGTGTTGTGGTTTGACCCCAGCCAGCAACTTGCTGACTGCCCCACCAGCAGAATCTGGGAGAGAATCAGAAGGGTGGAAGACAGAGAACTCAGCTGAGGTAAAGACAGTTTATTAGGGAAAGCAAAAGCTGCACATGCAGGTAAAGCAAAACAAGGGATGAATTCACTGCTTCCCATGGGTAGGCAGGTGTTCAGCCATATCCAGAGCAGCAGGCCCCACCACGTGTAACAGTGACTGGGGAAGACAAACTCCATCACTCCAAATGTCCCCCATTTCTTCCTTCTTCCCCCCACTTTTTATACTGAGTATGATGTCACATGGCCTGAAATACCTCTTTTTTCAATTGGGGCCACCTGTCCTGTTTGTATCTCCTCCCAGTTTCCCAGGCACTCCGTTTCTCCTGCTTCCGTGTCAGTACAAAAAAGGCTTTGGTTCTCTATATTAATAACTCTGTGTTCAGCACAAGTCCAAAACACAACCCCAGGTTAGGTACTGCAAAGAAAGCTGACTCTACCTCAGCTGAAACCAGCATGAAACTCTAATTTTGGAGCACTGGTGTTCTATTTTTCAGTGTTCCTATCCCTCAGTAAGAGCATGTAAATTGCAGTAAATGAAATACAGTATCGTGATTTTATAGCTATGTTAGACATAACTAGGTATTTCTTTAAAGCATATGTACAAGACATCTTGTAAAACAGATCCCCTGCCTTTTGTTTTTGTTGGGTTTAAAGCTGTGCTGTGTGTTGCTTTGGGAATTGGTGGCTGTATTTTCTCTGCTGTAGATAAATGGTCCACAGGAAGTGTACTGAGATCAATGAGTATGATGGATAACTTCAATCTCAAAATCTGGTTACTAGTCCTGTGCTTGAGATTGACACAAGTTTAAACTTCTCAGAGTCCATCAATTGTTCTTCGTTGGGCAGACTGAACAATTAAAAGTTTAGCATTATATAGCCATATCTGGTAGTGGAGACAAGGATGCAGAAATTTTGAAGTTCTCTTAAGAAAAGCTTTCTCTGAAAAAGAACCTTGAAGTATATGGCAGGCAAACAACACCATTACAACAGCAAAGGGCTTTGGAATCTGTACATATTTACCTGCAGATTTATCTGTACATACTACCTACTTATCTGTCTACCAATCTGTTTAATTGTCTCTGCGGTTTTATTAGAATGGCTGCTGGAAACAAAATTGTCTAAGGTGTAACAGCAAGTTTGTAGCATGAAGAGAACACAAAGCTAGAGGATACCCTTAGGAAGGAGGTACTCAATGCCCGAGCTTTCATCATTTTACAGCTTATTTTAAGATGCATTTTTGTAGTTGTCTGTAAGCTGCTGGCTTTGCATGTGGTCAGTCAGTGTGCTCTGTTTGTGGTTATTCTGTTCCTTCAGGGTGGCAGTAGTAATAGTGTTAAAGCCAAATGGGTTATCTTAACTCAGAAGAGGGTTTTTACTGGATGCATTTTTAGCAGTTGGGAGCCATGGCCTTGGGAGATACTGCATAATATCACAAATAACATAAATTTCTAGACTTATGTTTTTCCAAATAATTGTGTGCCGTCCTCTGGCATGAAAATCAAAGGCATGATATTGTTTGTTATAAATAATGTGTTTTTACATTTGAGTTCTGTTTAGATAAAGTAAGATAAACAATATTGAGTTTCATTGTCTAAAATAGTGACTATTTTGTCAGTGTACTAGAGATGTTTAATAATATACTCATGGGTGTTCACCACCCACTGCAGTTAAAGCCTTTGTTGATCAGAGGCAGAAATGTGGGAGATGTAAATATCAAACAAAAAGTTGGATGGACCGTCCATAGCTTGAGGGTAACGTCTACTAACATATCAGAAGATGAAGAAACTTCTGATATCTATCAAAATTTCTTCTGATCAGATACTTAAATAGGCTAGTAGAATAATTGAACTCCTAACAATATTTGTTTCAGAGTACTATCTTAAGCTTGCATGACTTTTCTGCAAAACTGTATTCATTTGTATCAGTCCAGTTTTTTTTAATCCAGATGCATTTGTGAGGTGTGAAGGTTGCACATCTATTTTAGAGAAACAGTATAGAAACAATAGACACCTTCTCGAAGTCATGCTACTGAGATTCATGCTACCACTTCTAAATGCAACCATACTTGAAGTGCTTGGATGATGAAGTTAATTTGAGTCATTTCAGTATGCATTCTAATCTCTTGTGTATATTTTAAAAACAGCTTTATACACTTGAAACTTTATACACTAAGAAAGTTTGAGAAAAATAGTTTCCCAGTCATTCTGGCAAGTTGTTAGAGAAATTCTTTGGGTCTAGGGTTTTTTTTATTAGAAGCTTAAACCTAAACTTCACAGCTTTTTACATATAGGAATGTTTGGAGATAGAAGTGTTTTCCATCATTGCATAAGTAATAAAATTTCTCAGCATCGCACTGAGTTTGTAAAATGGCCATGGCTTGAGAAGGCTTCAGAGTAAGTAGTCCTCTTCTGGTTGGATAGCTAAAAATATTTCTTACACATTTCTTTTCATCCTGTAGGTGGAGCTCGGATGCTACACATTTCTGCTTACTAACTTTAAAAATTTTCAGTGCTTCTTGTTTGTAGGACATGCAGTGTGGAGTGAAATACAGAACTGTAGACTGTAAAAGTTTTTGCTGTATAATCAAGTTCAGTTGCATCCTTGTAATGGATATGGTATTAAATAACCATATGAAATAAGTGCTTAAAATAGCTAAATTACTGAGGAAGAAAAGCTGATTTTTGAGTAATTAACATGAATTTAATTTGGCATTTCCTCTTGTATATTTTCTCTTAATAATCATATAATTTGTAATTGAACTAAGTAATCATACTTATTTTGGTTTACCAACTATTACTATCCTAAGGAGATGAATAGTAGTAGTAGCAGATTACTACTACTATTAACTACCTACTTGTAATTAATAGTAGCTCTATTGCCACTCCTTTGCATTCCTGTTTTTTCTTATATCCATTTGCTTGTCATGAGTAAAATAAATCATATGTGACGCTTTACATATTTTTTCTGCATAGATAAGTAATTACTTCCTTCATCCCCAAAGCAGAAACCTGTAACAGTTTTTAAGATGTAATTCCTCAGACTTAGTTTTTTGTTGAAAGACAACCTGAAATAACTTTGAGAAATAACTTACATCCCCACGGTCCTTCTGTCATCCAGGCACAATTGTAATAAAAATAGTTAATAATGCTAGGCAGGGTTTCAAGTTTGTGCTAAGCCCAGTTCAGGCCAGACAGTAAAAACAGAATATCGTCAAGACACCTCAACATTTTCTTGGCAGCGAGAAGCTTGAAAGCATGGAAGTTTGCTTTTCTAAAGTGCATGTATAGTACTGTGGTGTGGAAAAGCCAAAGGTAATTTTATGTGATCATGTGGAAATGTTTTTTAAAAATCTTTAAATCAAAACTTTTCTCTCTTTATAAATCTGCAGTTGTTACAAACGATGAGTTGGATATTTTGTATTTGTAAATTAATTATTTACATTAAAATATGTTGTTTTAAATGCATTAATTGTGCACTTGTTACCTTGTGCTTATAATGCAAGAATTACAGTGAAAAGTAATAAAAATGTGTATTTATATGTTTCTACTTATTTTAACTTTAGCTAGTATCTCATCTTGTATACAGCAAGCTACTTTTCTGTTAATGTTGGCTGTTAATAAGTATAGCAATGTGATGCCAATACCATATATTTAGAGCTACTTATTTACTTTGGAACGTTAAGTTTTATCTGTTTCTGTATAAACAGATATATTTCTTTACAAAACTACTATTTTAAATTTAATAGCTGTACTAGCATTTAATAATCCTACTAGCATTTTCTTAAACTGAGTGTAACTTACTATCAGGCTTTGTCCAACAATAAAGTTTGTCTCCTGGTTTTTCAGTTTAGCACCAGAAAATATACATTGTATGTTAATAAGACTGGCTTTTGAGGTTCTGAAGAGAAACTCTTTTTGCAACTGACTTCAAACTTCACTGTACCTAGAGAACTGCTGCTGTTTTCATACAGCAAATTCAGGTATTATCTTAATAGTGTTTTAAGCCAAAGGAGACAATTAGATAAACTGTGTATCTCATGCCATAATTTACTGCCAGTTACCCTTGTATTGAACTCACTGGCTACAGCTGAACAGGAAAATTCAAACATAATTTTTGTAGATATCAGGAGAGCGTAGTTTGCTCCATATTTAGTCAGTGAGCATATTCTATTCCAGTACTCAGATACATGATTCCTAACAGTACCTCTTCCAGTTTTACATTTAACTTGTTTGGGTTCAGCTTGTAGCCACTGAATTATTTTTTGCTGTGCCTTTTTCTGAAGTTCACTTCAGCAGGCTGTATTTTCTCTTACTTCAACTACTTCAATTCCAGTTGAGTCCTTTCAATAAGCTCTACACATTAAGTTCTTTCCGGCCTTCACAGTAAGAAATTTTTTTCTAGTCTTCAAATTATTTCTTTTCCCTCTCCAATTTTTCAACATTCTTTAAAGCTCTTTCATCAATTATCTCTTATTAGTCTTAATAGTGCCATGCACAGAGAGCAGCTGCTTTTTTTTGTTACTTCCACCTCATTCACAGGTTGACCACGTCAGCCCTTCTTACAGGTATTCAACTGATACCACTTACATTGCTTGGACTTTCCAGTTTCTTTTCAGTCATCACTCTCTAAGAATTAGTTTGTCATTTTCTTTGTTTTTTAGTTTCTAGATTTTGGCAACTTGATCTTCAGCTTTTGTCTTACTCAGCGAGCCCAGGTTATCTTAGCAGTTCTGATATGAGAGTTTGCTACTGTGACAGTTTGTGCAATTCACTACTAATGGATTCAGTGGAGTTCCCTGGAGTGTATAGGTATATTTCTACTCAGTGGTTATGTGCCTCTGTATCTCTGACAACTATTCTAAGCAATAACTTCATAATCTAATTCTTGAACATGGTCTTCTGGCCTGTTTTGTGTTGCTATTTTTTTAAGATTTCCTAACATGTATGTACTAGGAAGCACATTTTCAGGTTTTTAGTACTGACTCTAAAATCAGCCAAGTTAACAACCAGTCAGGAAGTTATGCTCAGTTTGGCTAAGAAACTCCCTGATAGCATTATGTCAAAGTCTATATGCTACTCTGAAACCTGTATTTCCCCTCTTTAATTTTCTTCTCAAAATGAAACTCATTGTACTCTGAAGTCTAAGAATGCCAAGTGCAAGGTGTGGCACCTGGGTCTGAGCAATCCTAAGCACAAATAGAGGGCAAGCATAAAATGGGTTGAGGGCAGCCCTGAGGATAACTTGGGGGTGTTGGTTGACAAGAAGCTTTACTTGAGCTGGAAATAGGCATTTGCAGCCCAGAAGCCAGCTAGGCTGCTTCAAAAGAAGCATGGCCAGCTGGGCAAGGGAGGTAAAACCTTTGTGAAAGATGGGGATAAACTTTTTAGCAGGGTCTTTTGCAATAAGAATGAGAGGCAGTGGTTTTAACCAAAAACGAAAGGGTCGATTTAGATCAACAAAGATGTGTTTTAAAATGAGGATGGTGAAACACTGAACTGGTTCCCCAGAGAGGTGTAGATGCTCCATCCATGCAGTTTGTTCAAGGTCTGGCAAGACAGAGCTCTGAGCAAGCTGATGTAGTTGAAGATATCCCTGCACATTGTTGTGGCATTGTTGGATTGAAGGCAATAACTTTCAATCATCCCTTCCAAACTAAACCATTCCAAGATTCTCCCTCTTGAATCTCCTTCCAACCTAAACCATTCCATGCATCTGTATCTCTTGTTAAAGCTAATGCTTGTGTTTCAGGGGGAAATTGTAAATACTTCTATTTTATTAAAACCATTAATTCTGTATTTCAAAAAAGACTTGTTCACTCTGTGTTTATCATGCTCCTTTTGTATGGGTGTTCTTTTAAAACTAGGAACCATCATTAGTAATAAACTAGCAAAACAGCTTGTGTTGTTTAATTTTAACTTAACTTGAAGCTGGCCATTTTGACACTAAAATAAGTGTCCAAAGCTTTAAACAGTTTTAAACAATTTTTGTATAAAATGGATAAATTTCAGCTTTATGCAAAAGTAGCTATTTAATCACATACTGAAATAATTTTAAATAATATTGAATAAAATTCTAACCAATATTTCTCTAAAAGTCCAAGGTCTCCTATAATGCTGAATTTCAAGAGAACAAATAACCAAATCTTTGCTACTTGTCCTGTTTCAATTCAGGTTATTGAAATGTTTCTCTTAAATCCTAACTTTCAGTGGCCTTTATTACACTAAACATTTAGGACTGTTCTAAGTGTTCTACTTGTTGTTCTTCAGTGGTTAATAGACTTCTGTTTCTGTTCTTTCACTCTTAGTTTGAATTGTCATTTGAAAAGCTTCTTGGCATACGAAATGTGCTGATACATATACAGAACAGTATGGAAGTATTTTAGTCTTTCTGTTTTTCTGCATCTTGATTGAACTATTTCCAAGCAGAATTTCACAAGGTTAGTCATTTGCCTTAGATACACTACATCAAGAACACTAGCTGAATTAGACAGTTTTTCTTGTTTATCATGTAAATTCTTGAGAAGGTACTTATTCAAGCATGTGAACTTGACTGTGAAGACCTGACAAGGTTGTAGCAGATAATGCAAGTAGTACCTACCTAAATATTTTCACTGTATATCAGGACAGTGCTCTTTCATTAGAGGACGATATGGAAATCTGGACAGGACTCAGCCCCAGTAAAGAGGTACAGTTTGGACTATTGCCTGTGAGGAAGTAATGAAGTTATTCCATTATTTATGAATTGACTTTACAGCATAAGAATATGGAAAGTACCTGCCAGTTTTCAAGATCAACACATTTTTCAGGTTTTATGCTGTAGTTACAGGTGCTCTGACATACAGTCCTTGCCTCACATGCCAAACTCAGCTTGTACTCAGAGTGCAGGTGGGGCACTACCTTTGAAAAATTTTGGTGTTTGTGTCAGAAATAAAATAGACAAAATGACACATGCCTCCAGTGCTTTGCAGATGGGACTCTCCTGAATTCTAAATACATTTTAAATTGTTTTTCCCAAGAGAATATGTCATGTTTTATCACTGCACCAGTGATATGCAGATATGCATAAGCTGAAGCTACCTGAAAACTTTATATTTCCTCCTGTGGTGTTAAGAAGAAGCACAGACACTAACTAGTGGGAATTCATTGGCTAGGTATCAAAAACAGTGGGAATGGAAGCAACCTGAAAAAGGAACTTATTTCTATGTATTTTTTTAAAACCCCATTTGGTTGAGTGTGTTAATGTAGTAGCTGTTCTAAGCTTCTGCCTTTCAGAAAGAATAAACATTTAAACTTCCACATATTTGTAATTTATAAACTGAACTTTCTGTTTGTTTCTATTTGGGGGTTCTTTGGCTTCTGTGAAGATGTCTTTATACACTAGATCCCCAGAAAAAGAATGTTAGATACTTTTAAGGTGCCTTGCTTGATCTTGACAATAGCAAATGTTAAACTAGAAAAACACACACACAAATTCACTATAGATGTAAAAAAGGAAGAGACTAAGTTTTATGTATTTCAAGTGTCTGAAAGAAGGGGAGTGTTTTCAGAGTATTTTGGTTTGGTATTGATATTCTAATTTTGTAATTATATCGTACATAGTCACTCACACAGGTCATTTATTCTTAGAGTCATACTTACCTACATGTCAGATGTTTATTTTGATAGGATTCTACACATTAATTCATGTGTATTTTATATGCTTTGAGTGACTTGTCATAGCATATAAATTCAATAAGGATTTGAAATTAAATTTCTAATTTGTAAATTGCCATTTATCCACAGTCATATGGAAATTTCTCACTTCTGCAAATTTTACCTGACTCAATTATTGCAGTGAAACTATTACTGTAAATAAAAAATACTAAATAAACCTGACAATTAATGAAGTACCTTTGGACTGGAATTTGATAATCATTTTATAATATGATGATAAAGGAGAAAAAGGCATATTTTGGTGAAAATGACAGAAAAAATCCTTACCCTTGGGACTGAGTGACTTTTTTAAGACTGTCTCAAGAGATTGTCATCTTCCGTTCCTGTCCACTTGAGCTGGTTTTCTTGCCAATTTGTTATACAACTAGAGTGATGTAGTTGCTTGTGGAGTTCTCTATAAAATAGATTGCTTACACAACCTCAGTAAATCAAATTTTAAAAAGTCAGCTACAAAATCAAAGCCAGAAGTAAGCTGTCACAGACAAGAGACTTCTAAGCAAGTTTCAGTGCTCTAGAAGGTGGGCATGACCTTCTGTCCAGAGCATATTGTATAAAAGATATCAGTCTTACAGTGAAATGGGAACAGCCCCTTACTGGGACTAAAACCTTGAATGACATTTGCACATTTCAATCTGTATATGTTTCATCAAGTCATGTTGTTAGTAGTTTTTTTCTCATCTTCTCCACTAATGTAATAGCATTAATGCTTTAAAATATTTTTAATTGATATTTTCTTTTGCTTTACATACTTCTTTTCCTCAGTGCATGAGGGATCACTCACTTCAGTCTATTTTTCTGTAAGTATAGCAATAATATTTGGGTTATCTAAGTGTAATGTTTCATATTTAACCATTTTTCTTTAGTATATTCCAAAGTTGTTTTTTGACTGATTATAGTCTCTCACTAATTGTTTAAGAAACTGAAAACAATTACCTACTTTTCCTTTGGTAAAAAATTAATTGTCAAGTTATCTGCAAGTTTAATAATCTAGTGTGTTTCATTCAGTTTGCATTTTTAGATTTTGTTCAAGAAATGCAGTATTTCGGACACATATTATTGATACACAGAAGACAAAGATTACTCCAGAACTGGTTTTAAAACTACATTTATGTCCTGAATAAGAGTATTTTCTTAGTGGTAAGGATTGCATGATCCACTTATTCTTTTCAAAATAATGTAAATTTTTCTGCCTTCTTTACCTTAATAACATTCATTGTAAAGACAAAATAATCCCAGACATACTCTTTGTAGAGTTAATGATTGGCAGTAACTTAAAAGCAGACTATACTATATTAAACACAAGCCCAGATTGTTTGGGCACAAAACCCAGAATCCCAGCACTGAGATTTTTCTTGGCTAAGCATCAAAGTGTGTTAATAGGTAGAGTGTTAGGCTGGGACAAAGACGGGATTGTTACAGTGGTATATTTCATCCTGCTGCTACTTGGCAAGACTCGGTGTATTTTTAGGTGAAGTTTGTGTGTGCATTTGTCTAGTCACCTGGAAAAAAGGATGCGTATATGACCCGTGAAAATGCAGTTAGCGTAAAGGAAGGTGAGAACGTGTAATCCTTATTATACAGTGAATTGTTAGCACTATATAGTGGGTAAGATACCATTTCAAAGAGTTGGAGTGTTCTCAGTTGTTTAGCTGCACATGTGATTTTTTTTTTTTCTTGTAACATAACAAGATGGATTTAGCAGTGGTATAGCCATGTACTTTTTAATTGCTAAATGTTCATGCTCCATTTCCTTTCTTTGTTTCAGCAGGGTTGAGTGGCATGGGAAGAGACTTCTTGAGGGTTTTCTTTGTATTATAGAATACATATTCTGTAAATATGGGCAGTTTATCTTAAAGTGGTACTGCAGTGAATGAAGGATGACTGGAGTATGTTCAAACAGTTTCTTTAAACATCACATCTGCTGTTTAACTCTACATAGTCAATCCATATTACAATTCAGTATTTTTATTATTTTTTCATGACTTTATACAGAGCCAAGCAGGTAATAAGTATTTTTAATATAGTGTAGAACAAGTTGTATTAGTTACAACTAGATTCTGATTTTGGAATGTTTATAATGAATAATGGTTTGTAAATAAAAAGAAGGGAATTCAATTATTGCCTAAAAAGTTGTTGTGTTACATTTCTGATAATTAGTAGTTAATAGTTGATAATTTGATAATAGTGAAACAGAATAAATTACAAAACTTTCTGAGCTGAATCACAGAATTGGTAAGGTTGGAGAGATTGAATAGAATCTGTGTCAACATGAATAAAGGAAACTCAACTTGAATCCTTATAAGGGTATATCTGCTTCTAATAAGAAGCTGTTTATCTAATGAAAGTGGAAAACATCCAAAAAGCCTGAACCTTGAGAGGATAAGGCAGAAAATGCTGCTAGGATCATGTCATCCAGTGATTTACCTAAGAGAGCACACAAGACTCCTAAATTCTTTTATCTCATTCTTATCTTTTGGTGGAAGAAAACCACCATTTTAATGTAGAGAATATACCACACAAAAATTTTCTTCGGTAATTGCTTTTTTTATTAAGTAAATAAAAATGCTACTGCTTTTCAGTCTGCCTTTTGGCTCCTCTTGGACCCTCCTTCACTCATCTGCTAACTTTCTGTTAGCATATCTTCATTTGCAAATTGTACTAAATCTCTGTTGAACTTTGGTGCATCAGGTAAATTGAGCATTACCTTTCTTTTGTGGCATTTTACAGTTTTCCCCAGCTTTTGTTATGTGTCAGCTTCATAAAATATTATTCTGCATTTTCTTCCTTCACACAAGATAGTTTGATAGCCTATCTTTTTTTTATGTCCACAAGTAGTAGAAGCAATTTTTTCATTACTCTAAGTTACTGTTCTGTTATTTTTGCTCAAGAGCACTTTATCAGTCTCAGGCATATAATTATCTGAGCTGTATTTTCTCATTGTAAAGAAAGATATAACACTGCTGTTTCCCCTTCTTCTTTCACCCCCTGTTCTCTAGATTTTTCCTCCCATTTTATACACAGCCAGTATTCCTCATGGCTCAAAAAAAAAAATCGCTTTAAGCAACTTCTAAAAAATACTTGGAAGCAAACTGCATGACCATGTTGCTTTTTTTTCTCTGATGTTTATTTTTAGTTGCTTTTCTTTCTGTTTTGGGATAATTCAAGAAGACAGAAAAATATGTCATCCTCAGATATCATATCTGGCTTTCTCTGATATATGAACAGAAAGAGCCATTGAATCTTTTTTTCTTCCTTCTCTACATTGTCAGTCCTTCTCCTTCTTTGGGGGGTTTTAATCCCTAACATAAAACAATAACAGTGTAGGGGGGGTTTCTGTACGTGCTCAAAGGTGAATGTCTGTATATCGTCGGCTGTGCCTGTTGTCGTAAATAAATGGACAATAGTTTTTTAACAATCAGTTTTCTTTGTAAAAATATTTTTACCATGTGAAAGAACGTCTGAGGCCAAGTTAATTTTTTTTCTCCCTGCATGGTACCATTTTTTGATTCAGGCCTTTGACAGCAAATTACAAATACCCAGATTTACCCTTTATTCCATACAGTTGTTTTTTCTTTGTATTTTCTTGGACCTTCAGTATAAAATTCAAGATACTAGTAAAATCAAGGTATCAAGCCAAATATCATGTGTTCTTGGCATCTTTTTAAGTAAAATTTTTATTGGAAAGTAATGTGGGTTTTTTTTTGTATTTTGGTATGTTAAAAATTGTAAATATGTGTGTCTATGAATGAATACCCAACAGAAAACTGATTGGGTGAATTCATGTAGTTTCTTCTTATTCTGCTGGAGATTACTGTTGTCTTAAACCCAAAATACCTTTACTAATAATTAGACCAGGTATTGTTAGTTTCTATAGAGCATGGCAGTTTGTAGAGACTGCCTTTTTTACTAAAAAGTTATAAAAGATTTGGACTAACACTACAGAATGGCTGTTGCTCTGAGGGGTTATTAGGATAATACAGCATCTGGCATGAGGAAATAACTCTGGTAATACAAGTAGCACTATTAATGGCAGTGGGACCAGCAGTTCAAAATACACAATTTCATGGAGCTGGCTATAGCATGTGAATTTTCATTTTACAGTTTGCTGCTTTCACCGTGACATGTTCTCTGGTTCTCCTGGGTCTCAGAGCTCTGAGATTAGTGGCGCTTCCCCTTCATTTTCCAGTAAATTAGGGGATGTTTTCAGGCATCAGACAGATAGGGACCATAAAAGTGAGCAGGAGAGGATAATGAAGAATGCTGTCATGCTGTATTATTCTTGTCCACTCATTTCTAGGTAAGGGATATTACAAAATAAAGACATATTGCTGCAAAAGTGAGAAGTCAGTCTGACTTTTAGTGATTTTGTGCATTGCTGAAGAAATGGGGCTTAACTGTCTGCAAAGAGAACTCAGTTTTAAAAGTTGTATAGAACATGTTACTTCAGTGTAGAATGAAAGTCTTAAAATCACATCCAGCCTATCAAATAACATGTGGAGAAACCCTGTGTGTTCTTGCCCATGTTCTTAGAGCAGTGGAGTTGACTTTTTTGGACCACATGGTGGTCTGTGGAGTAGCATGGCTTATTGAGTCCTGCAAAATCTAGGCTTCACCCAGCTGTATCTCCGTAGTGTCTGTAAACCTCCAGAATGTAGACTGTACTGAGACATACTCACCTGGGAGAAGTGGGGTGGGTAAGTAGTTAACAAAACCAACCAATCAATCAAATTAACTCATTATTAAAAAACAAACAACCAAGCAAAAGCCCACAATAAACACAACAATGTAATTCCTACCACCATTTCCATTAGTTCTCATTTTGGCTCATTGTGCACCTGAAAATCTGTGATCCTCTCAGTGAAAAGGTTAATGCACATTGTTTGACAACTTCCCAAGTTAGAGAACAGCAAAGCATACCATAGTCACAGTTGGATAATTTCATAAGAAAATCGCTTTTTAATGAGAAGTGTATCAGCAGTACAGACCTTTTGAAGTTCTTCTTAAGTTTGGCTGATAAGCAGCCATACTGAGCTCATTGATGGAAAAGCATTATTTGCTGAACAAGCCTCATGCTTAAGACTGGAAGTCATTGTTACGTCATTTCTTGGTTAATTGGCTGCACCTGTGATTTGTTAACAGCTCTAATCCAGTGGTCTCTGAACCACGTGTGGAAAGGTCAGCAGGAGAGAGTCTGGTGCACTGTGAAGCATTGTTAGAGGTAATCTTAGTTTGGCAACCTGTCATGCCTGTTAAATCCAGATTGTCACTTTTCAGCTCATGACGTGAGCTTCTCAAAATAAGAATGGTGCAGATAACTGGAAAACGAAGTCTGTGGTTCTTTTCCTGCAAGGCATTGCTTAGTTAGGATCAGAGGGTTTTTTTAAAGAATGTATTAATTTGTAGGTTTCTCTTTTGTAATGAAATATTCTTTACAACTTTGTCCTTCTGAAAGTTGGAATTTGTTGTGTTTTTTAAAATAAAAGTGTAAAATTTATATGAATCTGGTGAAATATGTCTAGATATCTGTATTAACGCATGCAAATGTATTGTTGGTATTTCACTTTCCCTTTATGTCATAGGGTTTGGGTCCTCAGCAGTCTCAGGTGCTTGTCATTGTGCTGTCTTTTATAATGTAATCATATCTGGTGAGACTGAATTTTCAGTATAGTAACTATATATGAATAATTAGGATGCTATTTATATACATAAACTATCTTTTAACTCCAGTGTGCTTTTCAGCTAGTTAAGTAGTTTGAGTCCTGCAATAAATCAGGAGAATAATATTCACATATGTTGATACTGTATCTGAATTTTCAAAGTACATCTAAATGTCTTGGGTCGTAGAATTTGCCTTTGTCTTTTTTGTACATTGTACAATAAGCAAGCTGCTAAATTTGTTTAAATAATTTGAATAAGTTTAGTTAACTGAAACATCTCTTGTAACATTCTTTATTAAATAGGAATAATCTTGCTAAAAGTTATGATATCAGAGAACCGTAAAATTATAGTGTAGGTTGGAAAAGGCTTAAAAGGTCACCTAATCTAACACTCCTGCAGTAGACAGGGATATCTTCCACCATACTATTTTGCTCAGAGCTTTTACCAGGTTGACCTTGAATGAAGCCCAGGGATGGGATATCCACCACTTTTCTGGGAAATCTGTTTCAGTGTTTCACCACACCCATTGTAAAAAATGTCTTCCTTATATCTAGTCTGAAATTACACTTTTAGTTTCAATTCATTACCCCTGTCCCAACAGGTCTTGCTGTAAAAAGACTACCTCCATCTTTCTTATGGAACTCTTTAGTTACTGAAAAGCCACAGTAAAGTTACCCCAGAGCTGTCTCTTCTCTAGGCTGAATAACCTCAGCTCTTTAACCCTTTCTTCATTGGATAGATGTTCCAAGCCTCTGATCATTTTCATGGGTCTCTTCTGGACCTGCTCCAACAGGTCCTGTGCTGGGGCCCAAGAGCTGATGGCAGCCCTGCAGGTGGGTCTCAGCAGAGCAGAGCAGAGGGGCAGAATCCCCTCCCTGGCCCTGCTGCCCACACTGCTCTGGATGCAGCCCAGGATATGGTTGATTGTTTGGGCTGCAATTGCACGTTGCTGGGTCACGCCCAGCGTTTTATCCAGGAGATGTCCAAGTTGTTCTACTGGGGCTGTTATCACGACATCCTGAAGCACAGGAATCATGATTTTTCAGAGAAAGTTTAAGTTGATAGGATTTTCATGGTTGAATTAACATTTGAATATTGATTGTGAGATCACAGCATCTGCTTTGGAAGTTGTTGGTTGTATATGGGAAGGAGAGTATTTCTGGATGCATGTGAATTAAGTACTAACCTAGTACAGTGTTCATGTTTCATTATTCCCACATAATTCCACAAGAAATAGTAGTGATGTTATGTGTAGCGTGTCACTGTCACAGAAATAGCATTCTGGTAGTATTCTCATTTTAAGTACATGAATATTGTAATTCACTGTAGATGAAGTATTTATGCCACTTTTGCTGTGGTAGAAGATAGGGTCCAAGCTAATTGTATTAATATATTTTCCCCCTATAGGATAGCATTCTCAAACAAGTAGGTTGTGTGGCTGTTTCTGTGATTGGAACACAAAATGAAAAAAAACAACTGTTAGTGTGAAGTCAGGAGTTGCATAATCACCTCCAGAAAAAGAGGATGGATTTAATGTGTTCAGCTTATTCTGAAATGCAGTTCCATTTTTTTTTTTTTTTATTTTCATTTTTAATACCTATTATCTGTGAAACAAACTTGCAGCTTCTTTAAGACTTACTGGGATATTACTTACAATGTGCTTTGGAGTATTCTGATGAAATACGTTCTTTTTATAATGAAAATATGATGGAGGTTTCAGATTATTTCCTAGATACTTTATGTGCTCATTTTTTTCCTACAGTTCAACACTGAGCAATTTAGTGTTCATTCACAGTGGCCTAAGACAGAAAGTTACCAAACTATTTCTTAGGTATGTTCATGTTGCTAGCTCTTTTGATTACAAAAAGAGGTATCTGAAATTAGCCATTTTGTTAAAATGTCCAAAGAAAACCAGATCACTTCAGCCTCTAAAATTTGATATTGTTTATCAGCATTACATGTTTGAAGTTAGTCACCTTTCATCAACAGAGGTGACTAACTTCATCTAAAAAAATAAGTACTTAGATGAAAAATAAACATTTGTCTACTTAAAATAGCTGTATTTTTTGTCATGGTATCCCTTCTATTTCACAGTGAGGATAATATCTTCACAATAATTATTTTTAGTGGAAGAAGTAATTTAATTAAATTTGACAATTATCTTCAGTTTGTTCAAAAGCCTAAAAATTGAATTAAAAACTAATTTGTATTTTTAAAAACAAGTGCATGATCTGGTGAAATCAGTCCTTTTAATTGAAGCTGTTGCATATTTTAATTACACCTCTGCCCAGAAGAAAGAGCTGTAGCTGGTGGAATAATAACAGATTTTTGGGCATTTTTAATGCACTGTCATTTATCCTTCCTGTATAATATAAGCCTTTAAAAAAAAAAAAATACGCCTACCAAGAAAGCAGTACTTATATTGCTTTTTGTGTTAATCAAAATTCAGTGATACTTTTTGAAGAGCTATTATCTGTTACAAACTGATTTTAGTTTAGTTTAGTTTGATTTTAGTTGTTAACTCTTTAACAAAAGTTACCTGATTCAGAGAAAAATTTTAATCATGTTACCTATATTCTTCTCCAGGTCAGTTTCAGGGGCTGTCTCTCAAATCCTGTCCTGTTTGTATGGTTAGAAGTTTCTCCTGTGAAACTTCCAGTGGACAGACAAAAATAAATAGTTTAACTTGTTCAAAGGCATAAAAATACTTCTATATTGCATTTGCAAAATTTTATCTGTAGTCTGTCCATGGCAGATGTATTATTATAAGGTTATAGCAAGGCTTTAGGGTTGTAGTTGTAGCCATTTTCTGATGGTAAGTTTAAAGGATTAAGCAGATCTTTTCAAAACTGTGTCATCAGTAAGGTGGTAGAATATTGGTGAGGGGAAAATGCATTCATGGGTGTCTGTTTTCATTCAGGCATTTCCTCCACAAATTTACTGCCCAGTAACCTTTAGGCTCATTGTTGTTTTTTTTTTTTCATTGACTGATGAAATGATAGTTGCAGGCTGTTGGCAGAAAAGGATGGTTTTGAATGGTGGCTATTGTTCTATTAACATTAGACCCTCTGGCTAGAGGATCAGCAAGAATGCCTGCTAAGATTAAGTGACAATGTTGTCTCCTGTTCATGGAAATAACTTGCTGATAAACTATGACAGTTACAAAAAGCCCTAAGGACTCAGGGTGGGAAAAGCTGTATTAAACTTCGTGTATTGCTCAGCAGAATTCTCACTTGCTAGCCGATTTGTCCACTAGTATCTGTTGGGAAGTAGGAGTAAACCTTGCTTGTTTGTACTGTTTTGATAGTTCTTGAAACAATTACAAATCATGAGGTTCTATTTCTGTCTCTCCCTACTTTCATGTTACTTCCTTGATACTGGAACATCAAAGGCATTATCTAATCCTTACAAGGAGTTATTTAATGTCTATTAAATAAATGTATTTCCAGTGCTCTGAAATTTGTATCCTAAAAGGCTAAATAGTATGTTCATATTTCATACCTTTTCATATATTTGAGTATTTGGGCTAACTGTAGATAAGATTCATGCCATAATTGTTTGATCAGGCACTGTTAGCCTACTCCAAAAGATACTCAGCTTAATTTAAATGCATTTATGTGAAGTATTATTTGTGCTTCATATAGTATTATACAAACACATGCTCCAAAATACCTTGGATTAAAAATGTTCTGGCATTCTTGAAATATTTTAATGTGTACAGAAGTTTAGAATGCTCAAAGAGAATTCATCTTTACAGTAATTCATCTTTACAGCAGTGTGTGCTTTTAGAAATTCTATAGCAAATGTTGAAACTGTTAGTTTAGAATTAGAGAATTACTGAGGTTGGAAAGACCATTAAGATCAATAAGCTAAACATAAGCCTGACACTCCCAAGTCCACCACTAAACCATGTCCCTAAATGCAGTTCTACATGTCTTGTCCATAAATACAGTGGTGCACAAGAGCACGGTGTGAAAAGTGAAATTCTTAGGAAGTAAAATTTTAATGTAGTTTATAAAGAGGTATGATTTATATGTTTTGGAGAAGATATTATGGGTAATGTCACTTTATTTTTTTTTTTTTTCTGTCTCCAGTTACGATTTTTATATTTATCAAGTTTGTGAGGCTGTCCCTTTCTCTCAGATCCAAACAATGCAAATTCTTATCTGTGTAAGTGGAATGAAATTACCTGTTTGAGAGCACTTGCAGATGAATGTGTTTTAGAGCTTCCACCGTTCCAAATATTCTGGATAATTTACAGTATTACCAGAATATCAGGACCCAGTCTTAAAGTGGGGTTGCGTACATTTATTTTATTAAATAAGAAGAGTTGTTCAGACTTGTACCTGAAGGTTCAAGTCATTTTTTGTGGTTACTCTTACTCTAATAAAAATTGGTTTTTCTGCCTTAAGTTAAGCTCCTTGAAACTTACTTGAGACTTATTTTTTTATTATTATTATTTCATTTTCTGAAAAATTACTGCATCCTCATGAGGAATATACTTTGCTGCAGTAGTGGTTGGTTTAGGCTAAGTCTCTGTTCTGTGCATAATCTTTTAATTCCCTTTAGCTGTGCAGAAGGAAGCTCTTGATAAAGTCTTGCTTTGACTTCTAGGAGTAATCTGAATGCAGTACTGAATAAAATACTGTTTTCTCATTTATGTTACCAAAATGACATCACACACTCCTTCTTTGCCCAAAGAGGGAAGAAGGTCTCTCCTGTGGGCCAAAGCTGAACGCAGGATCTGAGGTGTGGCCTCACCAGTGCCCAGCACAGGGGGACAATCCCTGCCCTGCTCCTGCTGGCCACACCATTGCTGATCCTGCCCAGGATGCCACTGGCCTTCTTGGCCCCCTGGGCACAGCCTGGCTCATGTTCAGTCACTGTCACCAGCACCCCCAGGTCCTTTCCAGCCCCTCTGTCCCAGCCTGTGGCCCTGCCTGGGGCTGTTGTGACCCAAGGGCAGGACCCAGCCCTGGGCCTTGTTGAACCTCCCACCATTGGCCTCAGCCCATGATCCAGCCTGGCCAGATCCCTCTGCAGAGCCTTCCTGCAGAGCCTCCAGCAGATCAGCACTCCCACCCAGACTGGTCTTGTCTGCAAGCTTACTGAGGGTGCACTTGATACAATCAAGAGTTGTTGTGGTTGGGAAAGACCTTTAACATCCTTGGATCAAACTGAAGTTAACACTGCCACAGCCACCACTAAGCCATGTCCCAGGGTTTAGGACATGCACCTACCTGCAGTGTAAAGGAGCACAAGTCCTGTGAGGAGCAGCTGAGGGAACTGAGGCTCAGGGGAGAACACTCTATTGCTCTCTACAACCACCTGAAAGGATGTTGTAGTGGGGGGGGGTAGCAGTCTTTTCTCCCACATAACCAGAATAGAACAAGAGCAAATGGCCTCAAGTTGTACCAGGAGTGGTTTAATGGTTATTAGAAAAATATTCCTTCTCCAATACGGTTGTCAAGCACTGGATCAGTGTGCCCAGAGAAGTGGTGGAGTCATTGTCCCTGAAGATATTTTCAAGATATATGTAGATGTGATGCTTGGGGACGTGGTTTAATGTTGAACTTGGCATTTGCTGGGTTAACAGTTGAACTCAATGATCTTAAAGGTCTACTGCAACCTAAACAATTTTAGAACTTTATTATCTGCCCAGAGAATCTCTCAAAAACTGCAATTATGGCTGCTCTAACCTGTTTTCCACAGATCTGTAGGCTCTTACATTGACAGAGAACAAGACACAGAATTATGAAAACCTTTGCATATCAGCTGAGATTCTTCATATCATCTGCAAGGGCAGGGTCTGTCATTTTAAGCTTTACTAAATAGTGCCTACTGTCCACACCAATCAAAATTTTTGTTACAGACAGGCTCCATTCCTCTCTAGGGCAAAAGGTCTGGTCATACCATTCTGTATTAGACAGGAGATTTATTCCTATTGTTTCTAAGTCTTTTTCTCCCTTCTCTTAATATGCTCCTTTGTGCTTTCTTTTCATGCTTAATTTCAGTCATGGTGATATTAGTTTACTGTTTAAAGCCTTATATTTGCCAGGGAAATAAAAAACTTGTGTTTAAAGTGGGTACTTAAATAGTGTTACGAAGGACTGTTGTTCCAAGTGGATGTTAAGGAACTCAGCAAACGTTTTGGATTCTGGAGTTCATATTTCACAGTACAACAATGTACTTCATATCTTAAGGTCTTTTTCTATGGTCTGTCCTATAGATTGGCCAAGAAATACATACTTTGTGGTAGCATTGATGTAAAGAGTGAAAAAATCTTATTCTTGCATTTTTAGGAATCTGCAGTCAGAGGAAATAGATATTCTGTTGTTCAAGTAGTGCTTGGACAACACTGTTGGACACATGCTGTAATTTTTGGGGTTGTCCCATGCAAGGCGAGGAGTTGGCACTCTGATGATCCTTGTGGATTCTTTCCAACTCAGGATATTCTGTGCTTCTGTGATACTATTGACTGGAATGGTAATCTATACCTAATGAAAAAAAAAAACCCAGGAGTTTTTTTTAAAAGAAACTTTTTTCACCATTAAAATGAAGGTGTAAAATTACAGGGACTTCCTAGTAGCACAAAGTCATTACATTAAGTAATAATCCCGTGAATTGTTTTTTTCTTTGAGTCTTGTGGCTGTATGCTAAACAGTATGTTATCTCTATGTGGATAGACAGAAGCAGAACAGATAACAAACCCAGCAAATGCCATAAACTAGCTTAATGATTATGAGTATTCAAAGCATGACCTACAAACCTGAAAAATAGAGAGATGACCAGATTACTTAGCAAAAATGAAAATTTATGTGGTGTTCCAAATAATCATCAGCAGGTCTGCAAGATTAATTTACCAGTCTCTTTTGTTTTACTCTCTTCTCCCCATAACCCCAGCTCTGCTTTTGCATTTTTACCGCTTACCGTGCACACCTGTTCCAGCCCTCATCAGAGTAGCACTAATTTATTTCACTTTCCTGTAAGAAAGTTAACTGAGAAAAAGCCATTGGAAGTATGGCTGCCTAAGCTAGGTATCGTAGATGAAGGAAGAGCAATTTAGGAGGGAACAGTAGTGCAAAACCTTTGGTTCTCTGCATGCTGCTAAATCTCAAATGGCTTCTGTAGAATATCATTGTTAGTTCTCAGCTGTCCAAATGTATTATAACACATTCAGTATTTCCTATGTTTTGATCTTTTCCTTTCCATTAAGTTATTCCATTTGTTAGTTACAGGTAGACTTGTTACTTAATTGTGAATGAGAAATGTGGACTGTTGGGATGTTACGGTAGCAAATATTCTTTGAAAAAATATGAAATAATGTGATTTATGTAGAATTGGTACTATTGCAGCACTCACCCTGGAAAAGAAAATCCAGGGGGTTTTGGTACAAGAACCCCAAATTTAAGATCATATGTGCAGTTTTCTCTCCCTATATGTCTGCCAGTCTTGTAGCAGTAAGATACAATAGTGTGTCCTGTGAAAGGTGAGAGGTATCAGTGTCTCAATGGAAGTAAAGTGTATGTGTGAATAATATATCTCAATTATTTTAAAAATTATGTCCTTATTGCCTTTAGAATTTGAGGTGCATACTTGTGAGAATTTGGTTCCTTATAGTCTTTTCCAGCATGTTGCCAATAACAGTTTTCTATCTCAATATGAATGAAAGAGTGCATCAGTCACACTTGTACAGTCAATGTTTTACCACTACTTCCACTAGTGCCATTCTCTCAATAGTGAGGAGAAAAGCCTAATGCAGAACAGCAAATTTCTACCTGCTATTTCCTTGGGAACTTACATGATGAATTTGAATACATGATCAGATACTTTCTCTTCTTCAAATGTGTTTTCAGGGGCTTAGATAGTATTATTTCTGCTTACATTGTTAGGTTCAGGTAGACTCAGCATAAATTGAAAAAGAGAAACTTTTCTGAAGTTGATTTGCCTCTCTCCCTGAAAGTTTTTGAAAGGAAGCTAATGAAATTACTGGTTACTTTTAAATTATGTTTTCTTTTCTGTGGCATATGTACTGCTGTAGTAATTTGCCACTGTGAGATCATGTTATTCTGTTTTTGAAATCTGCATCATTTATTTTTCTCCTAGTTTTTTCCTCTTTCTTATTTAATTTCTCTGTCCAGTCTACTTTGATGTCATGTTGAGCATTGTCCCAATTTAGGTTGGGTTTTTTTTCTTTCATTTGCCATCTCCAGTTGGGGATAAGTTATTATCCATTGCTTGGACTGATTTGAGATTTTAGATGTATGCTACCACAAATTCTAAATATTTCAATGTTTTTATTTCCAAATTTTTATTTTTTTTTTAATAGTAGGAATTTTAAAACCTGATTTGTTTCAAACTGATTTCTTGCAAAGTATTCCAAAATGGAATTCATGTGCACCCAATGCTCTTTTCAGGCTTTAAGTGCTTCTAACTATAAAACAGGAAAAACTTCTATAATGTGAAATGAACCATGCAATGCCCTCTATCTCACTCTCCATGGAAGAGTCTAGGGTTACATAAACTTTTTGCCAGCTCATCACTAAATCTGCATTTTTGTCATGGCTGTCATAAGAGTGATGGATTCCATGATTTTCATGTTTTTTAAAAAATATCTATGACTTTTGACATTGTGGTTTTTTGCATGTGTGTGGGAGGATGTGATGGTAAATAGTTTGAACCATTTACAGTGAGAACTTTCAGAGCTGCCAAGTTAGGCTTTGAGCTCCATGGGAAGCAAATGGAGAACAGGAGCTCAGCAGCAGTTCTGCAGTGACACACAGGATGAGAACTCTCAGTGAGAACTTCTGCTTCTTCCAGAGGTAGTTAGGCATCCACTTCCTCAGGAGGGTGGGAGTTTTCTAATGCTGTTACTTAGAAAGGTCAATAACTATAGTTACACAGTGATTGCTGTTTGAGATCATGCTGTGGTTCTCAGAGCAGATTCCACTCTGCTTTTTCAGGGGTTTTTGCCTTTTTTGGTGGAGTAGAGTACTTGACCCTCTTGGTGTAAAAAAGCATGGCTTTTGACAATGTGCACTGCATTGCTGTAGTCTTTAACTTCATTTCATGCTCTTAGGTTTTAAAAAAATACCCAAGGAAGAGCTGCACACAATTGTTGATTATAGACAATTGAATCAATTTCCGTAAATGCTGTTTTATGTTTTGCTTTGAAAATATGATAAATTAGAATAGAAATATCATGCAGTTTGTGGATTTAGTGGTTCCTGAATTTGGCTGAGACTAGGGTCTGCAAATAACTTCAGGGACATCAATTAAAACTGCATTGGATTAAATAACAGTTTAGAAATTCAATCCATTTTTAGCTTAAATGCCTCTGTAATTTTCACTTGTCTGTGTACATGTTACAGTGCTTCCTAATTTGATACCTAGCAGATTTTCAGATGACAGATTGGCTTTCAAACGGATGCAAAACATAACAGGCAACTAAGCTTTGTACTACAGATTGGTCTTTAATCAAGAGAAGTATTTGACATTCATGTATGAAGTGCTCATGTTAAATGCTGTTTGCTTATGATAACCTGTGGTACTTCGTGATCTGTCTCAATTGGTCTAAACTTATGATTAAAAAGAGGTGCAAAACTAGTTATGCTTAATCAAGAAGTATTTCAGCCCATGCATACTTTCTCTTAATGAAAGGGTCTGTTTTGGGGTTTTTGTCTGTTAGTCTAGGTAAACTGAGTTTTGCAGCTTGTGTTGTACAGCAGAGTACAGGGACCTTAGGTTAGGCAAGCTCCTACGTAATGGACCCAATGTATTGAGGTATCATGTATTTTCAGAGATGTCCAGCAGTACTCTTTGTCTCAGAGTTATGATTACACACAGGAATATTTCTTGCGTCAAGTATGTCAGGTTTTTGCAGAAGAGTATAGGAGTTTTTTCTATTTATTAAAAAGATTGTATGGATTTTCTAAAAAAAAAACTTTACTATGCATTTATAAAACGTGTAGGTCAGGAATAAGATGTAACCATTTGATTCTTCATGGATTATGCGGAGCCTGGAAGAGACTGGGAAGAGAGTGTTTCCTTGTAGGTCTGCATGTTTCTGACATTAACTCAAGTAACCATGGTGTTTATTAAATTTGTCTGAATACTTGAGCCCAAATAGTCTAATAGTATTCAAACTTTGGAAAGTACAGCATATTCAAAGAATTTTCACCATATTTTCCTTTTGAATTTTTTGTAGATAAATAACCAAAATTATAATGTTCAAACAAACCATGCTGTCTTTATGTGAGTTAGTAAATCCTGCTTGATTCTGTCACCTTCATACTAATGATTGTCCAAAGAGATAGTATGTGATGGAAACTTTGATCAGATATCTATGATTTGCTCATTTCTTTTTGTAAAAAAGTCTGTGCTCTGTTTTATAAATCTTAGTTAACTTTGGGCACTATAGATTTTTGAATGCTTGGCAAGGAGGTATGTTTATTTTGGCTTAAGATGCGGAAACGTGAATATTTCCTTTTTCCCATCATGTAAACTAGTAATGGAAAAAAGCATGGATTTTTGGACCTATTAGATCATCTAGTCTGACCTTCCTTATACCATGGTTTGTCCCACTTACCCTTTTCATAAGCCCAGTAATCCATGTCTTTTGAAGGTAGAAGTTGTGCTCCATTCCAGAATATGTTTTGAAGAAGTGGGTATCCTGATATAAAGACAGGAAAATATGGAGAATACATTTCTTTTGGCAGTTTCTTTTCATAAGTGGGTATACTTTCTGCCCCATTTGTTACCAGCAACTATGTCTTTTTGCTTTTCTCTGCTAATGTTAGTCCTCGTGTCTCAGTATTATTTCCTCTTATTTCATTTGTACACTTACACTGTCTGTCTTCGTAATTGTTTTAGTCTTGGAAAGACAAAACAGACAGTGTTGTACTCTTTGAAGTTCCAGGTATCTGGAAAAAGGTTTATTTAAAAAGTGGAAGTGGAAGACTCAAGGAAGTATGGATCAGTCAGTTTCACCCCTGTGCCAGACAAGATCCTGGAGCAGCTTCTCTTGGAAACTCTGCTAAGGCAGGTGGAAACAGAGGGGTGATTGGTAACAGTCAGCATGGTTGGTAACAGCCAAATAATGGCAAATCGTGCCTGACAGATCTGGTGACCTTCTGTCTGGGGTGACAGCACTGGTGGGCAGAGCTACTGACATTCCTACTGGACTTACACAGAGTGTTTGACACTGGTCCCACACGACATCCTTGTCTCTAAATTGGAGAGACACGGATTTGAGGGATGGACCATTGGAAGAAAGAACTGGCTGGATGGCCAGCCACAGAGTGTGTAGTCTAGGGCTGATGGTCCATATGGAGACCCGTTACGAGTGGTGTCCCTCAGGGGTCAGTGCTGGGGCTGATACTGCTCAACATCTTTGTCAGGGGCATGGACAGAGGGATCAAGGGCACCCTCAGCAAGTTCACTGCCAGCACCAGGCTGTGTGGGGCAGTCGACTCACCGGAGGGAAGGGATGGCATCCAGAGGGACCTGGGCAGGATGGAGAGCTGGGCCAGTGCAAACCTCATGGGGTCAACAAAGCCAAGTGCAAAATCCTACAGCGGGGTCATGGCAATCCCAGACACACCCACAGCTTGGGCAGAGAAGTGATTGAGAGCAGCCCTGCAGTGAAAGATTTGGGGTGATGTTAGATAAAAACCGCAGGATTAACCAGTTCAGAAAGCCAAGGAAATCCTGGGCTGCATGAAAAAGGAGCATGGCCAGCAGGCAAGGGAGGTGATTCTGCCCCTCTGCTCTGATGAGACTCCCAGCTGGAGTGCTGCATCCAGCTCTGGTGTCCCGAACATAAGAAAGACAAGGAACTGCTGGAGCAAGTCCAGAGGAGGCCATGAAGCTGATAAGAGAACTGAAACACCTTCCCTGTGAAGACAGGCTGAGAAAGTTGTGGTTGTTGAGCTTGAAGAAGAGAAGATTGTGTGGGGATCTCATAGCAACCTTCCAGTATCTGAAACGGCCTGCAGGGAAGCCAGAGAGGGACTGTTCATCAAGAATTGTAATAATAGGACAAGGAGTAAGGGGTACAGACTGCAAGAGGCGAAATTTAGGTTAGGTTTTAGGAGGGTGTGAGGTTGGTGAGACAGTGGAACAGGTTGCCCTGTGAGGTTGTGGATGCCCCAACACTGGCTGTGTTCAAGGCCAGGCTGGCCAAGGCCTTCAGCAGCCTGGTCTAGTGGGAGTTATCCCTTTCCATGGCAGGAGTGGTTGGGACTAGATGATTAAGATTCCTTTCAACCCCTTAGCCTTCCATGGTTCTATGATTCTTTATACAAAGTATATTCTTCAGTAGTGAGCAATTTTTTGGCTCTCTTCCGTGCTGCCTATGAAGTTGCACTTGTTAACAAACTATTTTTCATACACATCTTTAATAATTGAAAATTTATCACTTTTTACAAAATACCCTTTTTTTCCCCTTCTGTTTTTTTTTTTTTCCTCATATTTAGTAGTTTGTAGATACCAGGGCAATTGGCCTTTGCAAAGACTGGCATATTCTCAGTCTCCTAATTTCCATGTGGTAAATCAAAAGATGGGGAGACAGAGTCACTCAACTAATCCTTTTGGATATTTAAATAGAAGTTGGCAGATTAAAATGTATTTATTATTCCATTAGATGAATTCTAACAACTTCCTTTACAACTGGTGGACTGAAGAATTTGTGCACCATTTTTGTGTTAGCATGATTCTGGTTTTTACCAAACACAGGGAAGTATTTTCTTATTTATGTGTTTATATCCCTCATTGCATGTAGTGTTTTTCAATTCAAGTTGCTGCATTCAGTTTCCCGGTGAACCAGTGTGGGGCTCCTACCAGTGTTGTCCTTTTTATGTGTTGCAGAATTGTGATTTGGGGCCAGCTAACTTACGTCTTTAAGGATTTTCAAATGCAATCACAATTTCTTTGCATTCTAGTATTCTCACTTTTTGTAATAATTCCACAATCCTTCTATAATTTTTATCAGTGTTGGAGAACCAGCTCAAATGTCACACTGTTTTCATATGTTTTTGAGCCAGTTTGCTCTTACTTTCTCTTATTTTAGTTTGTGATCAGTGGTCTCTAGGCAGTCGTTCTCAATTCAAAAACTGACTGACCTTCATCTCATAGTGAAGTCTGAAATACTTTGTGTTGGATGCAATATCAGTGGTTAAAAGGTTGTATAATACTCCTTAAGCTATTTTCACGAGAACTTCCACTATAATTTCTGATTTTTCTCTCAGTATCTTATTAACAGATAATTTTAGAGTATTGTTCTTTTTTTGTCTGGAGTTTTGTTTTGTAGACAACATCTCTAAATACTCTGTTTTCAGGATGTTCAGGTTTTTTAGTTACAGGCTGATCTGCCAGCCTGGAGAAATCTTCAGCTTCAAAAGTATTTTAAAATAATTTCACTTTCCTGACTTTCTTTTACTCTACACTATCTTTTTTAACTAGAATTCTAGTCACTGATTTCCTCCTACAGTTTTCAAGACTCCATGTGTATTGATCCTGTAGGTTTCAGTAATGCCAATTATATCAGTTAGCTAATTATACCGATTAGTGTCATGTCACTTAATACTTGGAATGCAGGATCATTCCTCCTAGAAATGAGGATGTTGCAGTAAATTTATGTAATCTAAATGCAGAAGGGATATATTAGGTAATCTAGTCTGTCATCTCATCAGAGGGGGATCATACTCTTTCATATTCCCTAAAATCGTGTTGAGAACAAAACATTCCAAGTAATGGTACTTCAGTTGTGTCTCCTAATTACTCCACATACAAATATGTTTTCCAGCAGCAAAATACCTTTGTGTCTGTGTGTGTGTGTTTTTCCTACTGAATTACTAAGTAACTGAACTTCAACGTACTAGCAATTGTCTTGGTCAGACAAGTGTTTCAGCAATGTATTTGTGGTTTTGCTGGTTTTGTGCCCTGTTCTTTAAGATGGCAGTGCCTTTCCTAAAATCCAGCTTATATGGATGCTTCTCAACAGGAATCTTTTGTGCAACTCTGATATCTTTTTCTGTTTTTGTGAGGACTGGTCAGTAAGTGAGTTCACGTGTCTTATCCCTCTATATTTTCCACTAGAATGCTGAACCATACTAATTGTCTCATTCACTGTTGATCCACTATCCTTCATACTGTACTGACTTTTTACATTAATATGTAATCATGATCTTGGAAAAGTGGAAGAGGGTAATCTGAAACACCATTTCATTAAACAGTCAAATCTTAATGTGTTATGGCTCTGTTAAGTATTTTTTTAAATCTCTATATGTGTATGGATAAAAGTTGTTTGATATAGCCATCTTTGTAATGTTTTTTTCCTCACCCTTCTCTGCGAAGTCAGGTTACAGTTCCTTCATTTAATTGTTGCTCCAAATGTTTTCATGTACATAAAATACTTGAACAGTTACTTCTTTTGTTGTTACTAAAAATTATTGTGGATTAATCATGAATGGTTCAGTTCAAATCCTTGACATCACTAAGTGAGAAGTTACATAGCTGGCCAGTATCTGTTTCTCTCCTTTGGTGCTAGCTGTTGACTCTGCTTAAAGTTGGCAGTTTCTGTGCATGGTTAATCACTAGCTTATACACTGGCAGCAAGTAAAAAAATTGAGACAGTACAGCTGTAGTTAGTGTGAGTTCTAAAACTTAGAACAAGATTCAAAAAATTGGTTTAAATATTTAGTGAGCTTGAATGGAAGTAGTAAGGCTCTATTTACCTGTTTTTGTAAATTTTGATCGTTGTTCCTGCATGCAGTGCATAGAGTTCTCCTTTTGGTGGAGACATAGCATGCTCTGCAAACATTTCAGTGGAAGGTAAAAGCTGCTGACTCATTGAATTCAGAAGTCTAGGCTCGGGGTTGTGTGGTAAGAGGAGACGCTTGTTAAGACTGAAACTGGAGACAGACAAAACACTGTCCAGGTCTTAGAACTTCTTACGAAATACATAAACATGTAGCACAGAACGGAGGTGAGAGAAGGAGTTTGGAGGTATCTTAAGGAAATTAAGTTAGAGGAAAAGGATGCATTTTAATGAAAACTCACTATGTGTGCTGGAAATGTCTTTTATATGCCCCCCAAGCAGATGAAAGGGTGCTTTTTTCTTCTCATGAATTGAGACTGAAACATAACATCACTACCCCGCTGGAGACTCCTGTGGGACAGGTGTGGTCAGAAAAAGACTGCTAACACTGTCTGAAGAGAGGGAGTCTGAGTGAGCAATGTCTTGAGGCAGTTAACATTCACTGTTTTATCACATGTTTTTGCACTCATTTCCAGACCAGCATTTTTATAAAGCTTAGCTTGCTATGTTTTAGGTTATTGACTTGAAGTTCTTTGCATATAATTCCTGCTCATTTATATTGAAAAATAGCATGAAAAAGCTGTGTGATATTAAGTTAATCTAACAATCGTGAAAAGGAACATGGACAAGTCAGAAGTTTCCAATTACAGGAACAGCAGAAGAGCAAGTTATTCTTTCATTGTTTCTATACTAGAAAATATTAAATATGTAATACCAATTTAACTCAGTCTAAGTTTTAGTTTTTGAGTTCAAAACAGATGAGGCACCAAGTAGTTAAAACTCATCTTCAAGTGGTATCATGAATTGGGAATTTTTCAGGAACAAATATGTGATACCTATACCCACCCAAAATTAAAACAATACAAAACCCACCCAAATAAAGGCCTTAAACATAACTAAAAATACGTGTGTAGCAATAATCTCAAAACACTTTAAGGAATCTGTGCATCTTCAATACTAAAAATTATTCAGTTAAGAAGTACTGTTTAATGAATTATTACTTTTGTCCTTTATTTCCTTCAGCCTATCACTTAATATGTACACCTTTGCAGGTTTTGGGTATATATGAGAGAACGTCTTTTTATTCTCCTGGCTGTTAGCCTGTCTGATGAGATATCAAGCTGTTAGCTAACTGTTGCAACCCATAGTTTCACAAACAAAATTATTACTGCATTTCCCAACATAGCAAGTGGGTCTCTACTCCTACTGCAACTTACACATATTCTGTATGTGTTTACAAATCTCTAAAATGTAGTGTCTTCATTCTTAAAAATAATATTTAGTGGTTCACTGTGCACATTTTTTCAAAATCACTGGGTTTTTTTCCCCCTCAACCAGATTAATTTTTTTCTCCTGAAGAGCTCCTAAAGCCATTCCTTGCCTGCATAAGCCAGTTTGGTTTGCACTGACATGGAACGCAAGATTGCCAGTTGTCCCAGAAGTAGCCTCATCCAGACTAACCCATGAGCTGTATTCAGTTATTGTTCCAACATTAACTTTTTTTAATATGATGTAGATACTGCACTGAATTTGGTCCCTGAAATACTCTTTCACGATGTGCGTTTGAACTGCAGGGTTGTTTTTTTCCATTTACATATTCTACTCTGTATAAATAAGTATTTTTATTCATTCAGTTATTGTCTTCATATTTAAAGGGATTTGGCAATTAAAACTGGAGAGAAAAAAAAATACTTTTTGTATGTGTGTTTAAATAAATCCAACCTGGTGGTAGATTATGCTTAATTTTAACAAAACAGGCTTGTAAAAATTGTGAATGGCTGTTCTTTCTTTGTTGCCAGTTGATGGTGTTGCTCGTTTGGAAGATGATTCTTGATAATGATCTTTTAAATTATGCTTAATATTCTTGCTCATCTTGAGTCCTTCCAAGGTTATTTTTCAAAAAGAAAAGTAATTTATTCTCCATCACTCTTTATAGTCTTGAGGATTACTCACGGTAGGGTGTCAATACCACCATATGTAACTGTATTTATGGCATTTCAAGCTGGATCCTGTGCTAGCATGGAAAGGATACAGTCTTTGCCAATGTATTTCCAAGCTACAGGCAATGAGAAAAGTGGGTTGGGGTATAGATACAACATGCAAATACAGAGCACAAAATCACAAGGTTGTCTTTAGAAACTGATGTGGTTCTGCTATTGTTTTTTGCTAAGTGGGAGTAGAGAAAGACAGTGGGAAAAATAAGAGGACAGAAGGGCATATAGGTTGGCATCTGCTTACACATGGTATCAGTTGGGAGTTTGTGGCTATTATGGCAGTAACACAGGAGGCTTTTGAGGATGGAGTTTTAGTTTCTATCTGGATTTTATCACATAATTTTAATCCAGACAAAAAGGGCAGGAAAATAGAAAGCATAAGAGTGTTTGGGGGAGGAGCTGAGAAGTATTTGTGTACAAAGCTAGACTATTATGGGAATGCAGTGACTTACCCTTTTACACCACAGCAGATGCATGAAAGGCAGTTGCCTGAAGTTTTTTTCCTTGACTGTAGTAAACCCAAATTTTCTTGTTCCTCATGCTCATAGAGTCTGATTGGAATCAACACACACAGTGTCACACAGTTGTGTGAGATTGATCTCCTGCTGGAAAAATATAATCAACAGTGAACGTGTGGTGTTACCATATTCAATNTTGTTTCTATTACCCATACCCAAGGCAGACTCTGTTTCTATAATACCAATTAGCACACTTGTAAAAAAAAAAAGGCAAGAAGTGACATTATTTGCTTCATTTCTATGTTGCCCTGTCTAATGCAAAGGAAGATAAAACTCTAATCATCACTTGGGGTCAATTTCATTTTGCATTTTTTTTTCTTCTCTCAAATCTAATACATTTCTGTTATACTTCTGTAATTTCAAGGCATCAGTCCTCTCCAGAAGCAGCAAATTCTGTTACCTTAAAAATACAATTGTAATTTTCTGTTTTAAGGAGGCATCTTTGAAATCTGGGTTTAAAAACTATGTATTTACTTGTCTCTTCTTTCCTAAATGCTCTAGAATGTGTTTCTGGAGGGTTGTGAATTGCTGTATTTCTGCAGACTACTTAGTCTGAAGGTAGCACGTTACCATATACTGCTAGGAGTATGAATGCAGTTACTACTTACGCCTCTCTCCAAATGAATTCATTTTCTAGTTTGTTAGTATTTTTGATAGATGTGATGCTGTATTTTAGTGGTATTTATATGAGATCTGTTACTGGCTAAGCCCTCGCTACCTTGCTCTACTTTCTAGGCAAACTTAAAACCACAGTTTTTAAGGCAATGTTTGTTCTCTGTTAGTATGAAACCCTTTGTGTAGAAAATGCTGAATATCATCAGGTACAGGAAAATGAAGTGATTAGAAGACTACTTCTTTTTCTAGTGCTGTGCTTTGTGAAATGTAGCTAAGAAGTTAAATATTCCTTTATAAGAAGTATTTATTAATTTTGCTCTACCCACTTGAGCAATTTTACTGCTTTCTTATGAATGTTAAAGAAATCACTTTCATTTGTTAGAGGGTTCTGACATACCTGCTTAGTGTCAGGAGTGAGTAGGAAGGGCAGACATGAAGCCTGGAAAGTGAAAGACATGGCTGTACTTTAGTAGAGCTCACTTCTGATGCTGCTGGTTTCAATCTTTTGCATATTTTAAACTAGTGGAAAAACTTCTTGATTAATTAACTCTTCTTTTTATCTTTTAAAGTTGTTTCAGTAAAGGTATTGATAAAAGTATACATAGTATGGCTTTTCAGTGTCTCATACACCTTTCAGAAATGTTTAATTAATCTATTCTCTTCTTTTTCATATGTTTTGTAGTGGATCAAAAACTGTGCAATAATGTGTCATTTGAAGGTTGCTGCAGTCTTTGTAACAAGTGCTTAATCTTTAGCAAGAATGATAACACAAGTATACGAAAGAGTATTTGGCAATAGTTTACATAAGGGTGAATTGTTAAGAGGAAAAAGAAGGTGGTGGAGCAGTCTGAAAAGAAAAATAACTGGTAGAAAGGCAGGAAAAACTGTTGCGAGAGTATCTACTGGAAAACTCATGAGCCATGAGCCAAAACTGATGTCAAACACATTGATGTCTCATTATGATGAATAACTAAGTAAATATCAAGTACTATTTTACCTAAAATAAATGCTAGCACTGAATTTACTGGATATTTAATTTTTCATGTATTTTTTAGTTTTAAGTTTTAATGTCAGGAATCATCTGGTTAGTGTTTCTCTTATCTGTTAACACAGTGAAACAGAAGAGTTTGGTGGATTCTTGCATTTGCACTGACACAGAAGAGAAGCTGTTAAGGACAAGACAAATCAATGTTATTTTTGTCAGGGAAAAAAGGGTAGTTATTTTCCTGCATCCAAGCTACACAAAGTTATGTTAAGTACCTACAGAAAGAGTGTGTGAAAGAGCTGACTAGCTGCCAGCTTATTGCAGGTTTCATTATCAGGAAAAAAAATTATTTTTGAGAAGAAAAAGCTGTGAACAAGCTTTAAAAAAAAATAAACCAACCTGAGAGCAGGTGGAGGCAACCTGCATGAATGATATATTTATGTAGCTGTGAGACATAAACACATGAGCACAGAAGTTTCTATATAAATCTGGAGTTCAATTTTTCTTTATTTGCAATGTGCAGTTTTTAAAGGGAATGTACTTTAAAAATGTTCTGAACTTGTAATTAATAGTTCCATGTTTTCATGATTTAGGGAACACTTTGATCATGTTATACCTACCAAAATCCAATAAACTGTTGCTGGTTTTTAAGAGCTTGTGTTATATACACAGTTTAAAAAAAACCCTACTTGCCAGGTTTTAACTTGATGATTTCCTGTCAGTACTTTCTTTTATAGTAATCGCTTCAGTGGATCACTTAAAAAAGGTATTGGCTGTTACTGAAAGCCCATGTTGAGAAAGATCCTGAAGTAGGGAAGTTCTTTGGAAAGTAATGAGTTACAAGAAAGTTTCTTCATGTGTTACTTGCTTTGCAATTAAAGCTTTGTTTAACTGTGTTTGGTTTTACTAATTGTGAAACGTTCTGCACTATATGTCAGCAGTAGAAATCATTATTTATCTTTTCTTTATTTTGTTCTTGTAAAGACTTACTTTAAACAAAATGTGCAATGGTTCATGACTGCTTGATCATTTCTGAGAATAGATATGCAAGGAAGATTATTTTATACAGGGCACTTAAAATTATTTATAATATTTTGCTGGAAAAACATTTATAGGCCTGTAGTCTATTTATTAATACATTATTACTTAATAATACAATGAACACTATCTGTCTTCCTCACCTAAATTATGTGAAATATGAACAGCAGCCTTGTCTTGGAAGTCAGAATTTTAAGGATGTGATAGTGTAAATAGTAAACTCATTCAGGAGTATGTCTTGGAAGGCATTTATATAAAATATTAATCAGCTATTCACAGAGTACCAGACTTCAAAGATACATAATTCTGCCTTGGTACTGGATTTGTCTTCCAATGGCCACAACCCCCAAAAATTGTGGAATTGATTATTAAATTTCTGGTCTTGTTTGCTAGAAATATTAATTGATTTGTAGGATCATGAAAATAGCTGCCTAGCTTTTTCTTTATAAATTACTTTTTTTACTGTACCTACTAAAGGATAAGGAAACTTTAAAAGAAGTCAGTTATCCATTTAAAATTTTTAATGCATTTTGAGTACTAAACAGAAAATCTGCTTCTAAAGTATCCATGCTACTTCCATTATTTCTGGAATTCCATTCAGTTTAGAAATACAACTGAATATAGTCTTAATCAAGTGCCTTCTGGCTTGGCTTACCAAAGATCTTAAAGTTGAATTGACATGGTGCTACAAGATCAATTGCCTTGAGAAGCTGTAATTGGCATTTTAATTCAGTGTTAAGCTAATATGCTTTTCATATTTGTGATTGCCTGAGTGTATGTACATTTATAACTGGTCAATGGACACAAGGTCATTTCTAAAGCTTTAGTGTCTACTCATGTACAATACCATATTTCTTACGGGAATTTTCAACGAACAAAACCAGAGAAGTTCCAAGATGCTGAAAGGAAGGGAGAATCAGAATATTTGAACTGGATATCAGAAATATTTTCCAAATTATGAAACATAAGGAAATGATTGTTTCAGATATTTGTACTAAGAATACCAAAAAGTGGTACGTGTCTCACAGAAATGAGGAAGCAGATAAACCAAGTGACCTAGTAGATCTTCTGCATTTTCTTCATCCAGCTTTAAAAATCATTTGCTACAATTTTTGAGCTATCCCTTTTTAGCTGTTCCAAAAATCAATTTAACATTTGTCATGTCATTTTTGCAGTGGAGCTTCAGCCAGGACTGGTATGACCAGAATTTTAATTCCACAAAATTTTTTAAAGAGAACTGTGAATGTAGCCACAATGCTGTCTTTAATTAATTTTGTTTGCATTGTCTATGGGTTTCATGCTACTGCTTGGTTCTTCCTATTGACTAACTGCACTTTTAATTATCTTTCCTAGATGTTTTTCTTGCACTTTCCAAGACAGAGTTCATTTCTGCCCATATTTTAGTTTTTATAAGTCTGTTAAGGCATTTCTGTTTTCTTACTGCAGATAACAAATATTTAGTGTGTGCAGATATTTATTAATGCACTGTTTATTGTCTGATTTGTAAGTTAGCCAAGTCAGTTCACCCATAATAGCTAGTGAAGAAACACAGAGTTATGAGAAATACTAACAAATTCACAACACAAATGATCACTGAAAGATAAGATTTATGGCACTGAATGAATGATGACTGTGAAAAATTCAAAAGAGCAAGAGCAAGTGTTTCTAAATAATCTGGTTACAGATTATTAACATGCTTATCTTGTGTGTGTTGTGTCAATATAACTGCAGCTCAATCATGTGAAATGAAACACTTTTTACATGAGTAGTATTTAGTCTGAGCTTAAATGTAATTCCACTTTTGTGGAAGTGCAGTGCATCTGTATTAGCAGACACACAATGATTAAAAAAAAAAATCTGCTAGCAGATGGTGTTCAACAAAGACTACTATTGTTTCAGTATGAGATGCTTCAAATGTTCTGGGCATTTAGCCCAGACAGAGCCATTTTTCCTATAGTATGTGATCAGGCAATAACAAAAAGAATGAAAATAGAGGTGTCAGTCCATATAAAAATATTTTTATAACTTAATATATCTAACAAGTCAGTGGCAATTATTAAACCAAGTTAAATTAACAAAACTGATCAGATCATTCTTTTTACAATTTCATGTCTCTCCAAACAGTTATTTGGCATTCTACATTCTAGGAAAAAAGCGTTTGGAAAGTTAAGCTACCTGCTGGTACTGTTTAAATGCCCACAGATAACATAACTCAAGCTGCCTGGTGCCTGAAAGTGAGTGTTGGGGCAATCAACAGGAACAATAAAAATCTGTTCAAACAGAAAATCCACAAATCCCAAGGATTTGGAGCCTCCCTGTGGATTTTCCACAAATTTTGCTGTTTTCAGCAGAATCTAAGCTTTTATTTTAAAGGTGAACTGCAAAGCTGAAAAGAAAATTGAGTTAATAAAATATGTGCTGAATCCCCTGCTCTCCTTTTGTAGCCTCCTAACTGAGGCTGTGTGCCACATGTGTTTCAAGTTTTTCTTCTTATAAAACAAGTATCAACAAACGGTGTTTAAATATCGTCTAATACTCACTTGTTGACCTCAAGAATAAACCTCATCTCAATAATCTATTAACACTGAAGAATTTATTAAATCCATTATTTTGTTTTCTTCAAGTGACTTGTCTGCCATCCCTCAATTTAGTCTTACCTTTTTTTTTTTTTTGCATTTAACCCTTTAGAATATGAACTTTTGAGCATACAGCTGTAACCTTCTATTTATAAGGATATTACAGATATAAAGTACTTCTAGAATAAAACATGGTACAACTGGTTTGAATGAGGATCAACTACTGAGTTTAGCTTGCAAGTAATTTTTGGAGTATTTTTAGATTTAAATTGTAAAAAATCTGATGGACTCTCACAAAAAATTTGATTTGTGGTAGCTTAAGTGACATAAGAGTGTTTTATATGAAACATTTCAATTGACATTTCTTACTTGAGAATATTTAGTAATAATCTGTAGTAGTTCAGAAAAAACAGGAATGGGATTTTACTGACTGATCAACAAATGAAAACCAGATCCCAAAATGCCGATAATGATAAAAGAGAAGTAACTAATCCTCTCTATATTATAATAGTATATAGTATACTGTATAGTATACGATATAATCTATGTATTATAATACTATAAATTTTGAAGTAAAAACCCCTAAATTACTATATATGTATTTTTTTTTATGTTGTTATGCATAATCTTCATGATAGAAAGGAATTATTTTAATATAAGGAAAAAGTAACACTGAGGATCATGAGACCCATTATTTGTGTCTGGGGACCTTTATTGTTTTAGCACCACAACAAGCAGTGATTAGCAGGTGCAGTGAAAAAATTAAACGTAAGATGAAAAGTGAAAAGAATATTGGTAACTTTTTTGCTTTATGTTGTTGTAGAAAGACTACTTCCTGGTGGGATCTTGTTATCTTTTTCTTTATAATACTTTTTCTTTATTGGCTGTCAATAAATGTTCTTTGCCAGTAATTTTAATAAGAAAATTTTAAAGAAAAGGACATACTTTGATGGCTGAGTGCAGATACAATTGTTATTCTAACTGTCTTTTAAGCACTGAGTTTTAGTGGTTTATTGGTAGACTTCAGTATTTTTGACTGCATTCTATGATTCTAAATTCAAAGGAGCTTAGAGATAACACACTGTTTAGTGGTGAGAGGTTGGGACAAATAGACGGCTGTAAATTCTAAGACTTTTTCACAAAGCAGAGTTGAGTCTTAATGTTTCTGTACTTAATTAAAACCCATGTTACAACCTTTGTTATGATGCCACATCCCTGTTTTGTTTCCAAAGCAGAGATGAACCAGTTACAAACTTTTTGTTCCACAGCCCACAGGAACACTGAATTCAGCAGGTCATAGAAATACTTCTGTGTTGTTACAGCTGGTTTTCTTGTCTGTTTAATGGAACTTGTCTCTACCAAGAATACTTTGCTTTACTTCATAGAGTGTAAAACACTGTGTGTAGATGAGTTACAGTAGACTATTATTTAAGCAATAGTAAAGCAGTTGCATGTTTATTAAATCAAGTACTATATTTATATGTAAAAAATATTACTGATATGACAGCATGTTTATATGTGATTATATAAATGCCCTCTATAGCCTTCTACTGATTAATGTCAGTGGTGGCATTATTATGAGAATCAAACTGTTCTTGTGATATGAGCTGTGAAAATGTTATCTCTGTCAGCTTGAATATAGAAGTTAGTCAACTGTTTTATAATGAATTCAACTAGTAAGGACAAAAACTTAATTGACCGAAGCCTAAAAAGAAATGTTTCATCCTCAATATTTTAAGTCTATATTACGAACAGATATGTCCGTTTGGTTGGTTTTTTTGTTTGGTTGGTTTTTGGAGGTTTTTTTTCATTTTATTTCATTTTGAGATGGCTGTAATACTTTAAACTATACTTACAGTAACCCAGTAGAATTATTTATGTATAAAGCAGTGTGTAAAACCAGAGGATTGGAGACTGCACTGACAACACAAATTATTTACATGATTGTATATGCCAATCTGTTATCTCTAATTTGCTATGGCCACTGGAATAAAGCATCCTGTTGAACATCCATAAATAGGTTTGATAAAAATAATGTTCATTATAAGTCAATTACAAATCTTTTCAGTCACACCTGAGGCTGAGATGATCATCTGAAGTAGACTTTTATTGCAACATACAAGGTCCAGTTTCAGATCTTCTGAAAAAATTAATCGTCTTTGCTACTTGATTTCATTTTTGAGATGTGCTTTAGCTCAATTCAGAAATTCTTTTCATTCAGCCTTAAGAGGTATCAGAATGTTTTTTCTGGCTCACTTGTAGTCCATGCTTAATTGATGTACAGATGTGGGATAATAATGTAAGAGGCATTTTGGGGCCATTCTTTTTTCACATGAGCAGGGAGTGGGTAATGGGAAGAGATTAGACATGAAACTACTTCATAAGAATGTGAAATCCATCTGGCGTATGAAGCAAATCGACTCAAATATTCCTCTGTAAAATAACCTAGAGCTGAGATGGTGCTTGTAGGGCTCTGAGATAATGGATTTTTAACTTTAATTATTTAATTATTAACAAATTAATAACTTTTGGTTATTCACAGACTTCACGGATTATAATAATTGTAACAGAAATGATCACTTTTATTTTATTAATTCTTTTGTAGTATTCTTACTATGGTGCTAATTTCTTGCTTGGTTTCTGTGACTCATATCGTTGAAATTAAAAAACTAATGTACAGAATATACTGAGCACTGAAATACATGCTTTGATAATACTGGGAAGCTGGGGGAGTTTTTCTGATTGTGTATACATTGGTGTAATTAATTCTATAGTCAATATTTAATTCCTGAAATCAGTTAAAAAATAAATACGTTTATGCACGTTCAGACATGGAGCTCTCATGGCAGATATCACTCCATGCATGTGTGCTACTAGTCAACATAATAAATGTCAGGTTTTAGAAATCATAACTGATTTAAGAATCAATTATGCCAAATTAGATCAAAGATCTGTTCAGCCAAATGTCCCGTCTCTGATGGTGGACAGAAGCAGCATAGTGCTAAAATACTACTGGGCAAGTTCTCATTTTTCCAGCAATGTGAAGTTCAAGGCTTATTTAGCCAGGAAGTTCATTTGGCCTTTTCTGTTTAATACCCTGTATTTTTTTTTTTTTTCAATGAGTAGACCTAGCTGCTTTGTACCTGCTTATGCTTTTGATCTGTTTCGTGTCTTGTGGTAGTACATTCCTCAGTTTAATTGTATGCAGTGTGGACAATATTTCCTTTTATTTCTTTTAAATCTGCTGTTTTCCAGTTTCATTTTATATCCTCAAGTCCTTGTCATATCAAAAATAGCAAATGACCTGTAGTTTACATTCTGTTGAAGATATTTCAGTCCTGTGTTTGGATATATTTTTAGGCTCATTCATTCTCCATTTACATAGTAATTCACCTTCCATACAAAACATCTGTAGCAAGTATCTCTAATCACATCCTGTCTCTAGTGTCTGGAATCTGATTTATGAACAGACTTTGATATGAGGATCTCTTCTTTTGCTGGACAGCCAGAAGGACTTGGTGGCCCATTCTCAGCAAAATCCCAGTTCAAACTGGTCTGCTACTTCTGTGAGCTTATTTAGATAGAGAAGATCATAAAATTAAGGCAAAGGTTTTTTTAAAAGGTCCTCTTAACCAGCTTGTGTTCTGATACAGAAGCAGGTGTAGACTGAGCTAACACTGTTTGACTGATGAGTGAGCTGCCTAGTTTTTACAGAGAGAGAGAATTCGCTGTATGTTACCTGGCTAATTATGATAGTATTCTGTTGTGCAGGTCTGGAGGGTGATTCTCTGAAGTCCTGTGTTTACTGTGTATGTCTCTGTTTTCTGCCTTAAACAGGAAAAGGGAAACAAGGAGCTGGATGCTGCTACCAGAGCATCTCATCCAGCCTGTACCTAGCAATCTCTGTCTTCAAGAGTTCCTCAGAAGAAGTATGATGTAAATTGTTCTGACAGTGGAAATCCTGGCTTTTGACTTTCCCATAGAGTCCTACATCTCTACCCTGTCACATCATGTACATGTGGTTCCTTCATGTGACAAAAGAGGGCTTGGGAAAAGCAGTTGCTGCAGCTAGGTTCTTTTCTTGCTGCCAGAAAAATTCTTTCCAGTCTGCTCTCTCTTGTCTGGATCAGAGGAGCCCCTAGAAAAGGGGACAGCCAGGGAGGATCCCTAGGCTGGATGAATCACCCTGTTGGATCCTTTGAGGCTCAAATAGTACTGCTAGAAGAAGGAGGGTTTTTTTTGTTTTGAGTGAGGCTCAGTGATTATTTTTAGACTTGAAATATTCTGCAGACAGTCTTTAAACTGGCATTAAGTTGATGACATTTTTATGTATGAAAAAGCAATTTTATGTAAAGTTGACATTTGAGAAAAATTAAATTATTTTCTCTTTAGAGATCTACTCATTTCAAGCCCTAGTAAAAAAAAGAAAACCTGTAGTTGCTTGTGGAGGAATACATTAGGTAGATTCTGTAGAATGTTTAGCTGACCTTTCAGACATTTCAGCATTGATCCTGAGAGCACCTCAAGACATATTTAATTTCAAGCCTTTTTTACATATTAGTATTACTAGCTACTGTGTACTCAGAGTTCCCAGTTGTAGTCGCAGTAGCAAATCATTTTAACATGATTTGTTTTTTTAAAATACCTGTTATATAGAGACTGCAGAGCAGACTCACTGAGGAATAATGTTGCCATTTTGTAATAGAATGTTAAAATCTATAATGTCTAGGCCAGCTAACTCTATTAAAGATTTTTGGCAAAATTCTTTTTTTAATATGGTTCTTTAATGTAATTACAAATAAAATTTGTTTATTTAACGTTGCTTTTATTATAGAATTTACTATTTTGTATTGACAGGTAATATGGCAGATCAGAAAATAACTGTGTAGTCTGTGGTGACTATATTTTACAGTGTCTGATAGGTTTTTATGGAAGCCATTTGGTGATCTCATCAGCAACAAGTCTATTGTTTCATTACTATCAGATTCAGTGGGTTTGTGATTAAATCAGCAGAATGGAGAACATGAAGGGAGTGCTGTTCACTTTGCAATCATTTCCATCTGTTAAAAATTTTTATCAGATGTTGGGAAATAGCAGGCAAAACTCAGAGCAAGTGTTTTATCCAATTTCCAAGAAATGGTGATATATAATTGGCATATATTATGTTCTTAGTTTAATCTGTCCAGTTAGATGTTTTAAATAACCTATGGTGTACCAGTATTAGTAGAATATAGAGAAAGCTATTTCCATCATTCCTCGTATTATATTGTTTGAACACTCTGGTGCTGATACAAATATCTTAGTACTTAGTAATCATGAGCGCTGATGACACTTTCCATAAAATGGAGAGTAAGAATGAGACTTGTAGAGAAAAATTTCCATTTGGCATATGCTGCGGTCTGAAGTGTCTTTGCCTCCATTGATGGTGTAGGAATCTGCAAGTGGAATTGTCTGGCCAGTGGCCAGTACCACTGGCCTCAGAAAAGTGGGAAGGGAGTCCATCAGCAATACCATAAGCTCATTTGTAATTGGGTAGTGCCAAGGCATAGAGTATTCTATTTCTTCTGAAGTTCATTTCTAGCAGTAACTATTCTAAATAGATGTTCCTGGTTTTCATGTAAATCTTGGACACATTTCTAGTAATGTGGAGTTTTTTTACCTGAAAGAAACTGTGTGGTCTCATCTGAAAAGTGAAAAATATTTTATCTTTTCTAAATTGCTGAGATACTACTGAGTCCCTCCTTGCCTAGATATTAAAAGTTTGCGGTAGTCGTGGTTTTACTGCACTTTTTCATGTTTCCTATGTCTCATCTTCTGAAATGAATAATTCCTTATTCCTTCATCTTCATGTCAGGAGTGATTTTTCATGATGGGAATAACCTTTGTCATCTTTTCTGGAGTTTCCTGTATTACTGCGTTGGCCACTTTGGCATGGGATATTCAGTTTCATTTATAGTATTCTAATATTGGCTGTCTCTTGTAGACCCACTATAATAATTCTTGGTTTATTCTCCTTAATAAATGTGCATTTTCTGTTATAGCTTTCCACAACTACAGACTGGTAGACATCTTCATTGTGGTTTTAATAGTAAAGTCCACAGGCTTTTTTTCATGAACTTGTTCTGTTACTTTAGAGTAACTGTCCTTGTAAAGAGTAGAAGGAATTCACTCTTCAGGATATTCTTCAATTTTGTAAGATAATTTAATTAGAGTTTCTGAGAACGTGTTTGTTCCATTTTCCATTCCTGAGCATGAGAAAATCATGAGAAATCACCATATTTGTCTGGGATTGGCTGAGTTCTTGATTTTGGATCTTCTGGAAATGTACCTCACTCCATTTATTCAGAGTATTTAACTTGAAGTATTAATTTAATTATACTGAAAGGTAATTGCTTATTCTTGTCTTAGTCTGGCTAATTTTTTTCACTCTGCACTTTATTTTCAATCCATTTTTAACCCTTGTCTCTCTCTTTTTGAAAGGCTCATTGTATAAGTTTTTTGAATATCTAGAGCTGTTCACCTTGTTGTCCATGACTTTGTTCATTCAGACTTACATTTGAATAAAACTACTGGATTTGTGACAAAACTTACAGACTTGCTGTTCAACATGATTTTTATCTTACTACTTAAAACAGAAGCTGTCATGACGTTTACTGTTCTTTGGTCATCCCTTTTGTTCTAGAGATACCACGTTTGTTACTACTTTGTCATCTGGTACAACATTGATTTTAATGTGAGTTAGTGAAACAGTCATTTCTGAGTTCGTTCCTGAGGATTTACTCTGGAGCTTTATCACACTTAAAGTTGGTTGAAATTTACCCTCTGACACCTCTCCCTCTGGTCTTGTCTCATCTTTATGTCCAAATCAGATCAGGTTCATGGAGAGTTATTTCCCTAGAATCTTCTTTTGAGAAAGCTGACACAAATCAATCATTTATCCAATCAGCAGTGATTTTATTTTACTTTATTATTCCCTTAATCCCATGTGATCTAGTGACCTCTTTTTCCTTTATGTTTCTTGTTTTAATTAATTCAATCATTTTTGCAGTAAAATTTCAGCTGTTTCCTCTTTAAAACTCATCATAGCCCCTTTAATACACCTTCTAACATAAGGCCTTTGACAGTCTGACAGTTCTAGCTTTAGGTTTACAGATGCAAAATTCTTACAAAAATTACTTTACTACTTGCTAATCACACTATTTAATTGTTTGTCTTTCTGGTCAATATTTTTTTGAGCTCTGCATTGGAAGTAATACTTAAGGGATTTTTTTGATTTACACCCTTGCTACTTCTAAAGCGCTCATTACTGGTGTCGAAGATATTAGAACTTGTTTGACTCATCTGGTGAAACCACGCTTCTAAGCTTTCATATCAAGTTACAGATTTGGTTTGCTTCCCCTAACATAGTAGAACAATATAAGACAATGATCTAGATATGAAAATAAGACTATTAAAGATGATTATTTGTGGCTAATAGAAAAAAACATGTTGAATTGGTTTACTGAAAAAGATACTGCCTGTAGGTATTTCCTGAACCACAATAAACTTTTTTCTAGGCTAAATATTAATGATAAAATTTATTTGGGATTAATCTGGAGAAGATGGTTAAATTAAAGAGAGGGAAATACAGAACAAGAACCACAAAATAAGTAAGAAGTTGGTAAAAGAAAATGTAAAGTATGTTGAAAGCTATTGTTTTGGGTCAAATTTATAGGCTAGTTGTAATTCCAGGTTCTCAATAGTACTTTAAATACTAAAGAAAAAAACAAACCCACCACAATTTGTTACAGAAGCTTCTAAATAATAAAAAGTTAGAAAGTAATGTTAATGAGATAGGAATATCCTAACACAAAATTGTATGATCTCAAAAGTTTGAATGATAGAAATGGGGTGAAATTTAAGAGTGGAAGTTCAGGGTGAAATTATACAGTAAGGAACAAAACCAAATATTTCTCCTGCAGGCCATCATTCAGAAGTGACAAAGAGGAGAACCTCTTAAATGCAACAGCTCTGTTGGTCTGCAGTGTGGTGTTACTTTAAAAAAAAAAAAAGCAAAACTACTTCTATCAAGCATTAAGATAGGCATTTGCAATCCAGATAGATACAGCATTGGTGTGGATGAGAGATGCTGTTGGTCTCCCCTGTTTCTTGTTTTGTTTAACAGTTATTACCTGTCTTGCAGTAAACAAAGTTAGGTTTTCATCTTAAACTGAGAAAATTTAGGGTCTCCTATCGGTTCCAGGTTCTTCTGTGAACATAGAAGGTCCAGATAGTGCATAAAATCAGCCTTAATATATGATATGTGATATATGATTTATGCTTCCATACATGCCCTACTGCGTACATCTGCATTTTCTGGCAGCGTAACTGGTGGCTGAACAATGTAAGCAAAGAAAGTTTATAGTGAAAGCTAATACCTTTTATTAAGCAAACTGTGGAAGAAAAATAAACTAGCTGAAGAAGAGCTCGTGTGCCTGAAACCTGTGAGGGTTTTTCCTTCTACATCTGTGTCAGTAACCATAATAAAATACATTGCATCTCCTTTGGTATCTTTCTTGTGCAAGTTTGTGCTTCATGTTCAGCTTATGAACCCTGCGGTTTGCTGAGTTTCTCCCAGTAGAGTAAAATGGTAACATTCTTCATCAGTTTCAGCCTGTAGAATTCACTGCACAATATTGCAACTGATGTATTGTGCTATCATGTAGTTTACGGTCCAGTGTGTATAATTAAAATAGAGTGCCAGTTCTCTGAAGTGTTAGTAATGCAATGCACCTATTTACACTCAGGTTTATGGCAATGAAAAGACAGTAACAGTTGCCTATGTAGTCTTTAATAAACATGCCAGTCCTTTTAGATTTCATCATTGAAATCTTTCCTCTGCAAAATGTGTAAATACTGGTGATTGATCCATAAATTCATTCAGTGCAGAAGTTTTTAATGTTTTATTTTTAAAACTCGAGTTACAATCCTAAATGCCTACTGTAGTATTCCAGCTACTGCTAAAGTTAGGCACAGCATTAACTGTCAGCCTTACTGTTAACACAGGTGGCCATACAGGACCCAGCAGTTATATTAAAATGTTTCATCTACAGTTTTCTCATGTCAAGACTGAATATGTCTGCCACCATTTTTCTATCATCATCTTATTTGAGATACAGCTACAATACACCATTTGCAGAAAAGAGACAGATATATGTCTGACTTCTACAGCAAAACCAGGCTGGCAAAAAGACAAACTGTATATTCCAAATCCATAATTTTTATTCTCATATTTACAGTTGTAAAATTCTTGCAGTACCAGAGGTGAACAGTAATGCAATCCAGACAAAAATAAGATTCTTGAACCCTAGAAAAGTCTTAGATGTACATGCCAAATGGGGAATTTGCTATCCATTCCAAGAATTGCATGTTCACAGATACCCCAAGGAGCAGAAGGGGGAATATCTAAAAAAGCTTCAAAACTGAAAGTGTAGAGCAGACATTCACCTTGATTCTTCCACACATTCTGCAAACCAATTAGTTGTGCAAACGTGACATTTTATATTGTTTTGTTTTATCATTGGGGTTCTCTATTTGAAAATGCTATTTGTATTTTAACTTAGAATTGGAATTCTCAAACAGAATATTATGCATTTTTCAAGAGTGGATAGTAATACCTGGATTGGTTTTGAATATTTGCAGTCATTTTTTCCCTAAATCACAGTTGAACAACATACTGTGCCTCTCTAGGTCTTATTTGTGTCTGTATATAATATATATTTTATTTGTTAGAGACTTGGTATGCTTAAATAAGTACAGGTAGTTATGGTTTATATACATGCATGCAGAAGCCTACAAGTACAAAGGGGTTTATATATGTATGTAGAGGAGGAGTGGTTTTGGACTTGTGCATAGAAGTATGGTCATATGGTCACACCAAAGTCACAATTACTGTCTATTTCTGTAATCAGTTCTCTTTTCTTTTGCCAAAGTGAAGTCAAATACAGAACTTCCCTTTTTTTGAATAAAGTTACTTTGTAAATTCAGAAGACCTTACTTACTTTCAGAAAAACACCTTTAGTACATGGCACTTAGAAACAGTTTTATCCATTTAACCTAAAATATTTGGCTAAATTTCCATCTGATTTTATTTCTTATTAACTGAGTGTTATTCNAATATATGTTGTTAAGAAGATAACTGCAGAGAATAAACTCCATCTCTCTGGTGGCCACGGTTCTTTTGATGCAGCCCAGGATGCAGTTGGCTTTCTGGGCTTTGAGTGCACACTGATGGGTCATGTCCATGTTCTCATCCAGAGCACCTCACAGTCCTTCTCAGTAGGGCATTTCTCAAACACTTCCTCTCCCATCTTTTAAGATCAAACATTTTCAGATAACAGGGTTAGCTAACTTAAGTATAAGAACTTAGGTGAAAATGTAATGCTTTCTGCTTTACTGGTGTTCATTTTAATAAAAGTTAGAAAACTACAAGAATTCAAAGTGGAGAACTACTGTTTCATAGTCCAGTCTTGGTGATAGGTATGATACAGAGAAATGAAGGCAAGTTAGCCATCCTTCATTCCTAATCAGGTATAATAGAATGGTTTGGTGCACTCTTCAGGAAAAAAAGAAATTACCAAAGTTGAAATTATTGCTAATTAGTGTGATTTTGTAGGTAGTAGATAACTGTATTGCCTTTTGGGGAAACTGGAGTAGGGAGTGATATGATACAGGTTCTGAAAGTGTTGACTTTTTCATTTAGAGGAATAACTGAGCTTCTTCAGAGTTTATAGTACAGGTAGATTTGTATCAAGCATTTTTTTGAAAGCCAGTGACATTCTTATTTTTATTTTTTAGAAGTCCTCATAAGAAATTAATAGAGTGTATATGAACAGAGTATTACAAATAATTTGAATTTAGTACCTAAGTTGGAACAATACAATAAAAATATCCTTGTGATATAACTAAATGCTATGTTTTACAGCTGGAAATCAAAAATGCAGATTGTAGCTGCAGGACAGTACAACTGCTGCATGACATTTAAGTGTCATGAAAGGAGTGAGCAAGAGGTGAATTGAGAGTCACTGTGGGAAATGCGTGCTTGGTGAAGTGATGATGTTATGTTGCTTTCTGAATTAGGAACCAAGCACACCACCAGCGGAGACCTGCGGGAAAGATGAAAACCATCAGTGTATCTAATTCCAGATTCCATCTTCAGAAGGGCTGAGGAAATACTGCAGGGAGTTACGGATTAGACAGAAGTGATTAAAGTGAATGTGAGGAGAACATTCTTTCTTTTAAAAAGCTCTTTTTAAAAATTAACCTGCTAAAGAAAAGCCAGAGTGGTAACCATAATTAGCAGTGTAGAGTTGTTGTTTCTTGATCATGCATTCAAACAGTTCACCAGGAAGGCTGGTGCCTTCACCATACATGGTGTCTTTATGGTATAACTAGATTTCAGCAGTACCTAAGTACTAGTTTTAACTTCTGGAGTTCCTATCAGTTCACTATTCACAGTCCTATCAAAACAAGGCACAGCTGAAACAGAAATTCAAATGGAATCTTATATCACTATATATTTTCTAGATAAAATCATTTTGTTGTTCTGAGTAGAATCTGAAAATTCTGGAGTTACGAACCATCTGGCTAGATCCTTTTCAGTCTTCTGCAGAGGAAGGTTACGTCTGCTCTGGCAGTATCTCTGCATGTAGAGGGCAGAAGAACAGTTTCCAAAATGCAGAAACATGGAAAAAGAGGAAGGAGCAGGAAGCAAGAGGAAGAGGAGAGCCTGCAGTGTAGCTGTGGAATCAAGGGAACAAAGAGACAAGGGTGGAGCAGAGAGCTGTGCTTTTGTAGCAACAGAAACTTTCCAGGGTTAGCAGGCACTTACATAATTGGTTACAAACTAACAGCTATGTTATATGAAACCTGAATGCAAATTTACTGCATGCAAAGACCTAGGCTTCAAAGGTGGAAGGGACAGGAGCAGACTGTAGTCCCTTATTTGATTCTGCTCTGCCTTATCAGTTTGACATTTTCCTGTTTACAAAGTCAAGAGGCATTTCTAGTTCTGTTCAAGTGAATGCGGTTTGTGAATGTAGTCTGGCTTTCCTATCAGCCAGCTTCCTCTTCAGCATGAAGCCTTTTTGGATTCCCTTTCTCACCAACCTAATTTGGCAAGAAACAAAGCCAAATGAGCATAGAAATAAAAAATACGCAAAGTGTGGACTCTGGAAAGAGCCAAGTATCAAAGTTGCTTGTTAAGCTAGTACTGATCATAGAAAGGGCTTGGAAAAATATTTTGGAGTAAGACTTTCTAAGAATTAAGATTTTCTGTGTTCTGTACAAAAACCTCTTTTGACTGGGAAAAAAGAGGAGGTGGGGGAGCTGAATAATTCTCACTAGCTAGTTCATTGTTCATCCAATAGTGTTTAGCCAACTAAGAGAAAGAGTAAATGGATCCCCCTTACAGGAAACTTCTGATGTCCTAGACTCTTATTCCCAAGTGCCATTTGTAATCCACTCTCTCTGTGTGACTGGCTGACATTCTAAATATTTTAAACATACAACCTTTTATTGTCGTGTGTTGTTCCTGCTGTGCAACTTCAATAAGAAAATGTTGGCAGTATACTATAATAGTATTGTGATGCAACTTTTTACAGGGCTGTCCCCAATTTACAGAAAAGCAATTTTTGATACTTGGATTAAAATATCTCTTTAACTCTTTTACCCCTATGGTTTTCTTTTCAGGTAGAAAAGTAGAACTATAGTTTTTTTGTAAAAGCTGTTGATCTTGCTTAGTGTAGCTTTTGCCATGCTGTTGAAAATAAAGACCTCCTGATTTGTTGTGGTTGGCTGAATAACTTTACAATGATAGCCTTTGCTAGTGCTTTTCACAAGCTCTGTGTTTGTGCATACATAGAAAATAAAAAGTAGTTGTCACCCAAGAGTTCCAAGTCTTTTGCTTAGAAAAGGATGTAGTCAGTAGTGGTATTACAGATGAGCATTAAGGTAAGTAAAACAGCTGCAGGGAAATGCTTGCATGTCATGCTCCTGCATTGTAATAATTTCTGTAGTTCATTGATTGTGATGAAATATAAATCAATCAGAACCTAATTTTAAAAATTTAAAAGTGCAAAATACAAATTCTAACATCAGAAAATTTTGAATTAATTATCATTTCTTTTCCCATTAGATATCATTTCTTTTCCCATTAGATTCCCAGGTAGCCATTAGATGGACACAAATAGGCATGAGCTAAAATAAAATTTAAATTCAATTTACTGAAGAGCTTTTTTCTTCATTGAGGGAGGTTGAGAAGTAGTTGCCCAGAGACATTTTGGAGTCTGCATTTTTGGATATTCAGAACCTGACTGGACAGTGCTCTCTGCATCCTCATGTATTTGGCCCTCATTTGAACAAGAAACCTGGACTGTCTGGTCTTCAGAGGTCCCCTACAAACTGTGATTCTGTGAAGAATAGAATTTCATTTGTTAATTGCACAATGATTTGCAAATTTTAGTATCTTCTTTTTCATGTTACCCCATGATGTGTTTGTAGAATTAATCATGTCTAATAATATACACTTACATACGTTTCATGTCCTTGTCACTGAACAACTGCGTTGCTTGTCCAACCAAAAAATACAGGATATTAAGACTTAGCACTTGAGTAAACTGAATTTTATAATATATGCAGTATTTATTTGGCAGTACCTCTGTTTCAGTTTCTCTTTGTGTGGGTCTCATGACTAATTAGAATGTTAAAATTCAAATGGGGATTCCTTGTTTTATTATTCATTTCCTTAACATATTTCTAATGGGATCTTAAAGTAAGACGTCTGCTAATGTTCTTTTGTTATCTATACTAGTGACAATATGGACTTTCTGAGGTTTTAAGTGATTTTTAAGCCATGTTCTTAGCATCAGTGAGTCTGTACCTTCCCTTCGTTTGTATCAAAAATCTGCTGCCCTTTAACTTTGATTCTGTTTCTTCTGAGTGGTTGTACATCTCAGAAGATTCTATTCTTGTAAATATTTCTCTTTGCAGTGAGGAGCTACGGAAGGAAGCCCGACAGCTGAAACGAGAACTGCTGGAAGCAAAGCACAAAAAAGAAGAGCGAGCTTTAAGACCTAAAGAGAAAGAAGGTAAGAGGTTTTGTGTAGATCTTCAGCTAACATTAAGGTTTTAAAGTTTTTTTTTTGGTTTTGTGTTTTATGTACATAAATGTGGACTATTGTTGAACTGTAGATTTTTTTTTTTCTTTCCCTAGGGATGGTAGTAATGTAATGATGCCAGTATGTAAGGAAATTGTAAAGGTAGCATTTGTTCTCAAATCAGGTAGTATTTCTCCTTCTAAATGTTCTTTAGTTACATCCATGCTGTGACCTCTTAACTTGGAAGGTCTTTTTGACTTTCTGACTTGGAAAGGTTCTTAAATGCAGATGGTCAACTTTGAACTAAAAGCTACTGACTTCAAACTTTTACGTAAGACACCAACGGAACTCAATTTCAGAAAGTTCACTACCACATTTATTTTCCTTAAACCTTAGCAAAATGGGATCATCAGCTGCCCACTTCGTTGTCAGACAGTTTTTATATTCTGTTGCTTTTCAAATATGTATAAATTGCTAAGTTTATAATAGCATGTAAGGTGCATATTTCAGTCCAGAAGGCTGAAACACCCGTTATTAGCCAAACTGAAAAAACAAAAAAATGCCTTTAAACACTCTGGGGTTGCGAGACACACTTTTAGAGTGGATTCTTAGGTCAGTTCTCAATACCATAGAAATATGAGAGGAAATATAAAACTATTTTTTAAAAAATTCAGATAACACACAATTTACAAAAGAGGAAGCAAGGATAACATAATTTTTAGAAAAAATCTTGGGCTCTTGAATAACAGGTGAGCTTGATCAGCAGCATTTTGACAATATAAAAAATACAGTATCATGAATTTGTATATGAAATCTGGCACCAAATGTTAAAAATTGCTGACTTTGAAAGTGTTCTAATAGTCACTGAATGAATATAAGTTCTCACTGGCAAAATAATTAATGCTGTCACAAGCCATGTAAAAAAAGAACTGTGAGTAGAGGTATACTAAAGGTAAAGTGTAGTCCTTATGTACATAAATGATAAATTATCTTGAATAGTGCCATGTATGGCAGTTCTTACACTATTGCTTCAACTTATCCCTGTTCTGGTGCCAGTTGGTGGACTTCATAATTCAAGGAACTTGACTTTTACAGTGACAGACTAAAGTAATGCTTAGGCAATAGTTACTACTATGGTACAGTTTGGAAGGATACCTTTTATTCAAGCAAAAGGATATTTACCTGGGTTGGTGGGGGGCTTGTATTTTTTTTGAAAGAAGTAGCAGGCCGGCCATAAATGAGTTGAAAATCTGCATGTTACAGCTAATATTAAAAATAATCTTGAATAATCTTGGCTTTACTTTTTATGATAGAAAGGGTCTGTTCCAGTACCTATTGAGAATGATGGATGGCAGGAAAGAACCTATTGAACTAGTCAGTGGATTACCTAACTAAAAATCTTAAAAATAAACATGTTCTAAAATTTAAGGCAAAATTAAAATGATGTTAAGTGAGATGCAAGTAGTGAAGGATAAAATTATTAATGAACATGTAGTGAAAGATTTCAGGTTTGTAGTAGAAAATGAACTGAACATGAATCTACACTCTGATGTGGCAGTCAGTGGTGTGGTGTTGCTACAGATGCAGTACCTGTAGAAGTGTGGTTGTATTATTGCACTCAGTTCCAAGTATTGTACCACCAAAAAGGATAATGAAGAATTTGATAAAAATGGACAACACCATCCAAAACTAGCAGAACACTATTTGGATAAGTTTATTAGGAGATACTTGAAGATATGTGTAATTTTTGTAGGGAGGAAAGAGTGGAATCTCAAAGGGATGAAGCATACCTTTATTGTGAAACAGAATTTACAACTGAGGAATAATAGAATAGACTTTAGAAAGACTTTATCTTGAATATAATGAACTCTAACGTAAGTGGAAGTGTTGTACCAAATAAGTAATTTTGACCCAAAGTTAAAAGCACTTAGTCATTTTATATTTATTGGCCTGAATTTTCATCAGTGCAATCAACATGGAAGACAGTCTGCTAAATGTATAATAGTTTGCCTATTCCACCTTAGTTTATGCATAAGAAATTGTACATATTTAATAAACTTCTATCAGGAAGCTGATGTGTAAGTAGCAGTAGATTTTTTTCATTGTTCTCTGCCTGTTCTGTTGGGGAGTGTGGGATGGGGAGTGAGTTGTGTCATGCTGTATCAGGTATGCCTGTGCAGATGGTGCAGACACTTGCATGGTGTCTGCCTATGCTTTGAGCTGGCTGCATTAGGAAAAAACATTAGTTCACATGGCTGTGTAACCACACTGATGTGATTCTGTGCCTGATCAATAAACACTACATCTCAGCCAACATTTGCAACCATAGTGGGAGAAATTCAATGAAGATCACAGAACAGTGAGACCAAGACTTAAGTCATACTGGATAGGATTGGGTCTTATTCTGAGAGGTTGCTAAGCAAGGGTCAGCATCATGACACATCTATTTTAAACCTACTGCACAGGTCTTTATTAGTATTGGCATCACGTTTAGTATCACTTCTTCAAATGGTTCATATTATGTTTACCTAATATTTTTCTGTATTTGGAGATAAGATTATTTAAGAAAGACTGGAGAGTGAAAATTTAAGTGTTTACATTGCTTCAAGAGGTCAGAGAAAAAAAAAATAATTCCCTCTGTACATGTTTGATTATAACCAGTCTTCCAATTTGGGAATAGTATTGTTGACTGTGCCAGACTGCTGTCAAGACCTTACTTTAAATAAGACGTTTTTCTTTTATGTGACATTTGTTGTAGTAATGCCAGAAATTACATCAAACACTATCATTTGAGTGCTGAATTAGTTCAGCATTTTGAAGTACTTGGTCAAATATTCAAAAAAGATACACTTTTCAAAGTTCCATAGAGTAAACATGGGAATGTACTTCAGTGAAATCTGCTTCAGACATATAGCATCTGCCCAGTTAATTATATGTTGGTTTTAAATAGTAGTAGTAGTATTTAGGAAGTAATGTTTCAGTTTTTCTTGTTAGAATGTTTTTTGTAAACCAACAAATAATCTGTGGACAATGAAATTTAATTGTCATACATGGGAAAAGAGGAAAGCTGTAAAATACTGTCTGAGCAGGGAAACCTAACAACTAATGTAAAAACCAACATTCAATTCTACCAAGGCATGTACTACTGAGGCATTTTCTGCTTTGTTTTTAATTGTGATATAAAAATCAAATGACTGAAATGTTTAGAAAATTCTCAAAATCAACTGAGGATTCCAGTGTAACATTATGTTTTATTTCTGTTTTATTATAAAGTTAGGGTAATGTCAGGGGCACTCAAAGAATTAAGCCCTGTCTTACATGTAATATCTTACAACATACTTTCTTGAAGTCTGGGACTTTAATAGGCTTTTGCGCCCTTCAGATCACTTCGAAAATAATAAAGTCCAAATTTTGATGGTTTGGGAACTTTGCAGCATAAAAGTATTAAGTATGAAGATTTTTTCAGTACGTACAGTGGAGCTGCATTGTATTGAAGTACCACCTGGAATGTGTCATCTTTGCAAAACCTTGTTTTTTCCCACTGTTTACATTTTTTTTACATTTAATCTCCTAATACCCAGCATCCCTATGCAGTCCCCTTCCTGCTAAAGTGAATACTTTTTTCCTTTTGTCTCTCTGTCTGCAGAAGAAAGGAGGACAAAACCTAACTGTAAACTAGCTTTGATTTTAGTGGTAATCTTAAGCGTGTACTCAAAGTCCACCAACATTTGAAAGTTAATTGTGTTTTAGTCTAGGACCATGTGCCTAAAAGCTACCAAAGTTCAGAAAGCATTTACTAGGAACTTGGAGTTCGCACTGTTTTGCAAATCTGCTCTGGTCTTTCAAATAAGTGTTTTGAAGCCCTAGGAATTACTTGTAAGAATTTGAGTTGGCTAAATGAACTAGTAAGTGTGTTCTAGAACTGTTGCATTTTTCCCTGTAGCAAACTAAAAATACAGTAATCAGTCCAACCCTGGAAGCTAATTATGTAAGCAAATGTATTGAATTGTTCACAGTTGCTAAATATTTCCTGACTCTTACCTAACTTCTTGGCAAACAGTGGCTCTTTAGGATCTTAGGCAGGTCAGAGCTATAGCAACATTACATGAACAGTTCTTGAAGGTGCAAAGAAAACCATAAATAGAACTAGTCCTAAGCAAAAATATACAGGAGAGGATGTTAATAATTCTCTCAAGCATAAAATTATTTCATAATGTTTTTCTGGTGTATATTACACTACTTTACACTAAACTCTATTTTAAGTTTCAGATACATAACATTTAAAGCTGTAATTTTTTTTTTCTAAATTCTGGAAGAAGTGAGTTTTTTGCCTTGGTTATTAATTATCCAAAGTGACTCTTAAGTTCTGTATTTGTAACTTGTTCAGGAATTCTATTTTATTCCTGAAATATTACAGCATATTAGAATTTCTTTTATAATTTGTGAGGATTTTATTTGGTTTGGAGCAAAAGCAGCTTCTCTTTTTTCAGTCTCAGTAAGATTTTTAAAATGAGTACTGCATACCTTTACAATTTCAAAAGAATGCAATATAAACTGAATATTGATGAGCTGGAACTGGAATATACTGAACTCATACAGGAATGTGTTTTGGGCCCCATATTTTAATTCACCAAAACATTCAATCATGATTTTTTTCTCTTCAAAAAAGAAGTTTTTGAGGTTTTTTTCCCCTTTGGTATTTAGCCTAGCTATGCCATGCATTTCTTGGAATTTCTGTCCAGTAGGTCTTTTATCATATGAGATGTGTTATCTGAGTTGCTAAAGAGTACCTTTCAGATACTGAAGAAAATTCAAGGGCCCACCACATTTCAAACAGACACGAACCCTGCTAAATAAACTGGGATGCCTTTTTATATATGCATCTTTGTATGTTTTTCTTGTTATCTTACCTCAGTTCTGCATAAGCTCGTGATTACATATGGAAATTGCATTACAGTAGTTAATGGGATTACTTTAGCATATCAAGAATGTTTTGTAATGTAAGATACTTAAGTGTGTGTAAAAATCTCATGCTAGCTGTATCTCATCAAAGAAAATAAGTCTTTCATTGATCCTTTTCAATGCTATAGGTTCTTGCTTTTTTGTGGTGACATTATATCTTCAGAATCGGCATGTGTTTTTCTCTGTCACAATATGTGCTGTTTCTACCCCTCATGTGTGTTTCTGGTAATACTTTTGCCAAACCAAATTCCCTTCTTTTTCCAACAGGTGTTTCATGCACAGCTTCATTATCTCTTTCTTAAAAAGGAAATAAAATCTGTTGAATTTTATACAGATTCTAATTTCAAGAACAGTAATTACTACAAGGTTTGTTGAAAAAAGTTTGTACTGTGGAAAATTGTATGCATACTCTCAGACCTGCATTTGTGTGAAATTGTATCTTACCTGTGCCACAGGACTTCTGTCCTTGTTATGGCAAAGTTACCCTAACTGCAGTGCTAGAAATGGAGCCCAGTCTTTAAGAGCAGTAACAATGTGAGCCTAAGCAGTGATCATACTGTTCTGATCTACCACAGGCAGCTGAATTAGAATTCATGTTTCTTGGTTTCATGAAATGGAAGATAAAGTTGCAGTTTTGAAAATAGAGCAATTCTGATATATTTTTTGCTGTTGTTAAGTGTTTGTTATGTTGTTAAATGTACCAGATGCTTTAGAAATTAAGCTTAAAATTACCAGACTTTCTTTTCTGCTTCACTTCTTATTAGGAATTGATCCATCCCTAAACCATCCACTCATTTCAGTTCAATGCCCTTGGATCAAGTTTTGCCTTTGTTACACTTCTCTGTTTTGTAGTTAAAAATTGACATCATTTGAACTGTTCCTTATTTAAGTGTGAGCAAAATAAGGTCTTCCATAGTTTTTTAAAATCAATCTCTTCCTTTCTGGTTTAAAGACTTCAGAATTTCCTCCTTAGCTTCAGACTGTCACTGTAAACCATGTCCTAAACCCGAAGTTTTCGGTTAGATTACACCATCATGTTGGCATGTGTTGGCCATAATTTCGGGAGAGAAGAATCTGTCTGAAAGAAAATAAATTACTTAAATGATTTTGCCACAGTAAGACGAAGACTTTCTTGGTAGTAACTCAAGCTAGCTTACGTAAATAGTAATGTACTTCTAAATTCTGTTGAAAGTAGGATGAAATGTGTTTTCAGTAAGGAAGGTTATCTGGTGGGGTTTTTTTCCCCTTACCTTCCTTACTGACAGAATATACACAACAGCTTGTTCAAACTAAAGAAGAAATTCTTTGCTTCATGTTACTTATACACTTTATGGTTAGATCCTCCTAGGGAACAAGTTTGCAACTTAACTTAACTTTAACTTAAATTATCTTCTGCATCATGTGATACCTAAATTGAATTTGTTATTTCACTTCTGTGTATCCATGTCATTTTTCATTAATTTTTGTCTGAATAAATCCTCTTAGATTAAGGAGATTATTGCCAAAGTCACAATCCCTATACTTTTACTGAACCAGCAAGCTGGACCTAAATTTGTTAAGCTTGATATAAGGTCAAGTCTGTCATACAGTGCTGTTGTTCCTCTTACTTTCAATTCAGCTGCAAAAGACTTGCAGGAAATCTGGGTTGCAGACTGGGAGATATGAAATAGTAGGCAGCAGTCTGCTTTCAGATTTTATAAGGTTTCGTCCCACCAAGTCTCTCTCTTCTGGACTTTTTTCTTTGCTTGCTAATTACTAGTCAGACACAAAGTAATTTTATCAAATAATTCCTGCTTATCAAAAATTTAATATATAATTTCTATTAAGAAGTACTCTGTGGCTTTGTAATCATTGGAGTTTTCAAGTTTTAAAATGTTAATAACCTGTTGACTTAAGGGCTCTTGAAAATCCTTCCTGTTTTGTTGCTTGCTTTAAATGCTGTGTGATAGGTTGTAAGACTTCATGGAGAAGTAAAACCATGTTTTTAAGTGATTTTAATGAAAGATGTGAAAATATGATGTGTACCAGGGCACAGTTCCTTTGGTTGCTCACTCTGAAGTTAGTTCAAGTGGATCTGATTATCTTTTGTCTGAGTTATGAAAAGGCTTTCCTAGGAGGCAGAGAGCATGAAGTTGAGGATTAGAAAACCTCTGACAGGCAAAGACCCAAGAAACAATAATCTCAAAAGAAGGCTTTAACTGAAATTTAAATTATTTGTATTAACAGTAAGTGGCACACATAGGAGTGTGATAAAAATGCACACAACTTCAGGGGAATTTTACCCTTTTTGTATGAGAATTGTATTTGAGCTGCACTTTGTTAGATTAAATTTTAGTCAAAAGACCTGTATGACTAAAGATCACATCTTTAAATTCAGCATATGTATATCAAAGGGTGGATTCCAGGTTTAAATGTTTGTGGCCGGTTTGTGACTGGCATTTTCGTACATGTTCAAGAACACTCCTCTCAGTTCTTTTGCTTGTCAAAGATGGGCAATTATATTGATATGGGGTAAATGTGATTCCCTTCAAAGCACTTATTTAGGTAAATATCTCCTGTTTTTCATAAGGAAGCAGATAGTTTTGTGCTTCAAATTATTTATCTAGGAGCTAAATGTTAGTAAAAGAAGACATTATGTTGTTTCCAGATAATCAGCACTTTGGATACATGCATTTTTGCAGAAACTAATGCATTATTTTGACCAGGGGTTGGTCTTGAAGTAAGAAGAGGATTTTTAATTAGTAGAAGGAATTGACATAATAGGAGGAAGTACTGACCTTTGTCATTATGTGTGGTAGTTTTTTTGTGAACTTCTGTTCTCAGTTCATCTGATATTATGCTGCTGGAGATTTTATGGCAGATTTTATGATTTATTTATCTGGAATATGGGTTTTTCTTTCTTTATCTTGCTGGTACCTGTCATACTCTGGTCATGATTATATCCAACATAACTGGAAAACAGCAAAAAACCTAGCTCTGAATGGTATTAAGTATTTTTGATTATTTTCCCTGGTACCCTTTAAATAGAATGTAGAAAGGGTTTAAATGTTGTTTCAATACAATGTAGAAATTAAGATAAAATGGAAATAAGATATTTTATTTGTAGAAACATGTAAACAAATATTTTATATGTAGATATATTATTACAAGTTTATTTCCTTTTATTACAAAGTCCTGTGTTTTTAAACTTCATAGAAGACTTGAGTTGTGAGAGAAATTTAGATTGGAATCAGAAACTTTTTCTTTATAGCTGGTAACAACCTGGTAACAACCAATTCATTTAGATTTACAGTTCACCAGGCAATATATACCGAAATTTCTTGAAACAGTTTTCTCCAAAAATGTTTTTCTTCATCATTTGCAGTGGACACCCAGGGGGTTTATTCTTCTGTTTGTTACCAGAAATAACAATTGTATAAATACATGTACATAAATTTTAAGTATACTAAATCAATATGTACGATGTCTTAATGCTGTTCAAGAAGAAAATAATGTGAAAGTATGGTGTTGATCAATTTTCCAGTTCTGTTTTTGTCCCATTAAATTATTATTAATTAATCTATTAAGATTTTAATGGGACAGTGAATACTCTATAGTGAAGACACTGTTAAAAAAGACAAGAGTAGCTTTTGAATCATCCATATATCACTTTGTTATATAAAAAAGAGTTTTTTCCTGATTGACAAGATGGACTCTGTTTAAAATTTAAATGTTACTGGGTTTTTTCCCTATTGCAAAATCAAGGATTTGATTTGTGTCTACTTCAGCCTACAAAAGAAGAAAACTGAATTTTTCTATAAATCATATTTGTCTTCTTTTGAACAAATAGTCACAGAATATTAATACACATAACATTTCAACTGCTACAAGAAAGATCTTCAGAAATGAAGGTCATCTGGTTAAAGGAATTTCAACAGTTTTCATCAGAGGTTTTATTCCTGTTATCCTGCTTTCCCTGGCTCCATAGTAAAATATAATTGAAACAAAAATCTTTCGACTCATTCTCTGCCCAGTACAGTGTTGTGTTTTTCATTTCAGCAAGTAGCAAATCATTCTACTGCTGAGAAAGCAGTACAACTAAAATGTTTTATGGGAGTGTTTTGCTTGGTATTTTATCTCCAAAAAGACACTAAATCATGAAACCAAATTAAATTTGTTTAACCAAATGTGTTTCCTTATTCAGAGGAGGACCCTGCTCCAAACAGTGTTGTTGAAGAATACCTTCAGGAGAAGAGAAAATATGAAGACAAGCGAAAACAGCAGCCAAAGAAAGGAGTATCCCGTGAAGATCAGGTAATATTTTGATGGCCTGGGCAACAAAAATCCAGAAAATTAATTATGTTCCTTTCTGAATGTTTATCTCTTCATTTGTATAAAAGAAAAGTTTTAAGATCTGTTGTTTCATTTTCCATTAGAAGAAAGTTTTTATTCATAGAAATAAATATTTTAATTACCCAGGTAGACAGGTAAGTGAATTTTCAATGTGTGTTTGAAAGGGCTCCCAGTTTAGTTATTAAAATCTTCTGAAAGGAAATGCTAGTCATGAAGAGGTGTCTTTGATTACATTTGTGAGAGTTTGCATTTCTTCACCTTATGCTTTCCTTGCCGTAAGGTAACACTGGGACAGAAGTTCACGTATTTGGCATTTGTTCTAGCTGGGGTATTTAACATTTTAAATTACAGTTCAAAAATGTTAAATTCATCAATACTTCCTGTTGTTGTGAAATGAAAGAAATAGTGTATAAGTACTGTAAAAAGAGAAGCTGTTTTAAATACAATGAAAATTATTATTCAAAATTAGTTAGGATGTCTGTAGACTTCAGTAGGCAAATATGAGCGAAATAAGGTTTGCTTTACAAAAGTATTTGTTTTTTCTAGAATACTCTGAGATTATTAAATATATAAAACTGCTGGTGAAGTGGAAATACCATCAACTTAAAATCTGTGCTGTACATCAAACTCATTGGTTTGTAAGAGCATCTCAGTTCAGCTATGAAGATGTTCCTGTTCACATGTTGAATCTAGAAGAGATTGGAAACTTGATGCTTAGTAACTTCAAAGCAGCATTTGGCAAACCTTTATGTATGCAGCAAGCTGATTTAGCTCTAAACTAAGAAGTTTATGGAAACCTTGTACATTCAAAATCCCGTTATCTTTGAATCAAAGAGTACTAAAGCTCTGTTGGCAGTGTGGATCAAGGGACTTAAAACCATGTCTAATGAATTTATATCAGCCCTGTACTGGACATCACTAGAACACAAGATGAGATGATAGGGAGATATATTCTAGTAGATCTTAATTTTTATTTACATAACCTTGCTGGCAACTATTCAACAATAATTAATCAAGTTCTGTGTAATCCATTTGCCTTGTGGAGAGCCTCTTCTAGTCCCACACCCTTGTAACTGATCCTACATCACAATACCATTTTGCATCCTCAGTGCAATAGGTAAGGAAGAGGGAGAAAAGGTATGTTTCCCTAAAATACTAGATCATGGAAGTCCTAGCCTTCTACTCTACAAGGGTCAAATTTTAAAGTTATTTGAAGCACAGTATAGCATCTAGTTATTCACTGCAAAAATGCCTACTAAGATATTTCAAAATTATTTCTGTCATCAGACCTATTCACAGGAATGCTGTCACTAGAGAAAATCAGACAAGACATGGGGAATGTGGCTTTTTTTGGTCACAGTTTAATAGTAAAAGGGTCAGTTTGTTTCCTTCTGATGACCTAGGCAAAGATTTGCTGTCGCAGGTGTTTCAAGTACTGTGTTCATTTGCAGTAGTATGGAAAGCTATAGATGTATAATGATTTGCAGGCAAAAATATCCTCAAAACTTTCCTCTCTCTCATCTTAAACAGAAGATTAGACAGAAAATAAAGAAAGTAAATGCAAAAAAAGTCCTCCAAAATCTGCCCTTGGCAGTGCTAAAATATGTTTTTGAAAGAATTCAAAAGCCAGGAAACTCCTCAAGTTAAGATTGCTCCCAGAAGGAAATTTGATTCCAGTGAACACTTCTGGTATTTCCTATTTCTGTTTTCTATTCTTGTTTAGTTTTTATTCTTTTAAATTTGAAAAACTTGACCAAACAAAACTACACAGCCATAGAGAGGTGTTTTACAACATAGGTTGCCAACCTATCACCTACAAATCAAATGTAGCCTGCCACATAAATTCAGTTAGGCACTTACTCCCTGGTGCTTTCATTTTCAGGAATGTCTCAAATATCAGAAAAAAAAAAAAAAAAAAAGCTGTGGGCTGTGCAAATTATTCTTATGTTCTTCACTTTTTTTTTAAGAGCCCCCCTCTACCATCACAAGGCTCAGGCACATGACTTTTGTATAATCAAACTCCCATTTGAGATGATCAGAAACAAGAACTATGGTATGATCTTCAGGTGTCATCTGAGGTTTGTTGACTTCATTGTCCCTGAAAGATCTGGCAATGTTCATTTGAGAATAGAATAGCAGATTTAAATGAGTATCAGCTTTATGTGTGCAGCATAACAGCCTGTATCTGCAGAATTAGTTAAGCTGGTTCATTTTATTTGGGACAAAAACTTTGAATTTTTTCAATGTCCACACATAATTTAAAAAGTCATCAACACAAAGTGTATAAATATCAGTTAAACTGGGTCTTCAAGGCTTGAACGGTTTGTAATTTATACAGTGGATTGCTTTAAAAGAGGACAATAGCACGTCCAAAAAGTAAAATTCATTGTCAGCAGTGTTACTTAATCAGCTATTTTATTCTGTTAGTAGCTACAAGTATTTGTTCCTTAAATGTGCATTTTTTTTCACCAGATAGTGAGAGAAGTGCTTTTTCACACCTGACAGGCCCCTCCCTGCCTGCTGGTGTTGCCTCAGCACTGCCTTCCCTCTCTCTCTCCATGAGTGTCCTCCATGCAGTCCTCTCTCACAACCACCATCACCTCTCACTCGCTACTTGCCTCTTGAAAGTGTTTCTTCCAAATTTGTATGAAAGATCACTCTCCTTGTACTTTTCCTCAAAATAATAAAAATGTTGTATATGCCTTCAGGTGTGTAGAAATACACAACTTCTCTAAAACCATGTGTGTAATTTCAGACACTGGCATTATTGGACCGATTTAAAACCAAGTTAACCCAGGCAATTGAAGAAACTCCTGAAAATGAGCTTTCCGAACCTGACATGGATAATGACGAAGGATGGTGAGTATTTTTGGTTTGGATTTCTGTGTTTACCGATAGAAATCCTGCTGTGCTAACATAGTCTCACTAGCAAGTATTAAATTGGAGTAGCAGAGGACACCAAATATGAAGGCAGCTGCTTCATAAGAAGTCAGCTGAAAGGTACTGGTTGAGCACTCTGAAAAATAAGGCATGAAGGTACATTCTGTACTTTCAAATCCTTCTAAAACTTGTCTTGGGGGTGGTAAGTATTTCTAAATGATGGATGAGATGAAGATAGACTGACTCATCTGAAGTGTAGGGTGACCCCAAGACCGTGGGCTATTACTGAGCTTGATAAAGCACTGCAGAAGTTACTGCCTCAGTGCCTCCCAGTCAAGGAATCAGTGTGTAACCTGTTGTCTCATGTTCATCTTTCATGCAAACTACTAATCAATTGGGATAAAAATCAAAGTGGTTTGAAGTGTGATCTTGAAGCTCTAAAGCTGCATGCTGTTAAATGCTTGTAAAAGTATGCATAATGCAAAAATGCATAAAATGCCTGGAAAAAAGATAATAAATCCTAACAAAAAAATTTGTAAGGATATGTCATCTCCATTTATGAGGCAAACACTACAGCTGGTCCAACAAAATAAGCTGTCTCTGCCTGCAGTTTTTTTGATAGCTGTGTGCATAAGCCATTGGAGCTGCAGCAAAATCAGCAGTAAAATAGAAGCTTTAACGAAGTTCTTGGCCAATGTTTTAAGAGAGCCAGTATTTCTGTATCTCAGATGACTTAAAATTATTTTGTTGCTTCTTCAGACAGTGTTTTCTTCCTTCATTATGTCTTTTCCTAACTCAGGCTCTTTGAGGATGAGAGATAACATACAATATAAGTTTCAAGTTCCTTGGATTTCACTGATATTTTGAGATCCTTCTGAGCTACCAAAGTGCTTCTAAGTCCTCCAAGAATTACAGTGCAACTATTTCACTTGGAAGGGACTTAAAAAATCATACAGTCCAACTGCCTGACAGCTTCAGGGCTAGCCAAGAGCTATAGAATGTTGTTGAGGGCATTGTCCAAATACCTCTTGAACACTGACAGGCTGGGGGCATTGATCTCCTCTCTAGGAAGCCTGGTCCAGTGTTTGACTTCCCTCTTGGTAAAGAAATACTTCCAGATATCTGGTCTAAACCTCCCATGTCCAGAATAAGATTCCATTATCTGGCCTTTTTATGAACTTGATATCAAACATTTTCCTGTCACAGTAATATGACCAGTCTTTTAAATACTTCTACAGAGTTCAAACATACCTTTCTTATTTCTTTCTGAGTAACTACTGATACCTAATTGTCAGTAATGCTATCCACTGTAATTCCTACTGAATGAAGAAGTGCTGTAATTTCAGATTATGAAGTTGTATTTTATACAACTTTTTTATTGACAGTAATATTACATTCAGAATTGCACTAAAACAAATACTTAGAATAATATGAAACTAAATAATAGACTAATAATATCATATTAATTTTGCAGTTCAGTAAGTGTTTATGTTAACTTCACAGACAAATGGGACAGTCTGTTTTCAAATAATTTACTTTTAGGCCAAGTAAATTGTAAAATATATGTTACACAGATTTGCTATAAACAACATTAGCAAAGCAATGAAATCTTCTGAAAACTATTAATTATTGTGTGAAGCACTCAGAAAGTTAAATTGCATATATTGCATTGTTTACATTTTCAGTACCTTTGTTGTACAGGAATATTTGAGATAACTATAGTGACTTCATTCTTTAATATTCTTTCTTAATTTGAATTTTCTTCTCAAAAGACAGTAATTTTACTTTATTTGATTTTTGTGAAATACAGTTAGTGTATGGCATATGCATATATGATACACACAAACAACATGATTCCTCCAGGCCATTTTGTAGGTCATGGCTGATGTTTTTATGGAAAGGGAAAGGCTGCCAGTGTGCTTTGCTCTACTGTCAGGGTGTGTTATCTGAGGTAAAATGATTGCCTCTAAGACATTTTTATGTGTCTATGAGTGGCCACACATTGAGGTATAATTTTCATTCTCTGTCAAGATAGAAACCATTACCAATTTGTTATGTTTTCTTTTGTTTGGCAAACTTCTCTCTGCATATTTGGCTGAGCTGCTGTATTGGCATGGCGCATAGCAGACGTTTGGGCACTTTTCAGCAGCATTCTACTTTTTATGCAATAAAAAATGAAGAAATATGACTCTATTGTAAACAGTGTGTATGGTGTTTGATAATTATTACCAGATTTTACTGTCTAAGAACGCATCTGAGGAACTGTTGTGAGGAGCGCTGAAGAGAACTGCGTAAAAATAAGTTTTAATGTGGGATATCAGAATCTTTGCTGAGACATTTTATTGTAACCTCTACTGCTCTGTGAGGATGATTATCTGTATTTGCTGCAGCAATCAAAATCCAATTTCCCTTACAGAATTCCAAAATACCATAATAAACATGATATCTGCTCAAAGAAGGGGTTAAAGAATAAAAGTGTCTGACAGTAAGGAAGTGGACACAATTTTACAGCATCTGGGTACCTTAGAAAGACATTCTTGATCTGAGTTCTTCCAGGCATTATTTTCGTTGTGGCTTCATATTGAGAACTAGTGCTTGTGCTTTCCTCTTAATGATTTTTTAGATGTCCTCAGTACTTTTGATTACTAGTTGTTCTTCATTTGCTTACAATCCAAAGAAGAAGGACTCAGATGTGTTACTAGATAATTCTCTTTCTTAAAGGTTGTATAGAGTGCTGCAGAGGTAGGTAGAGATTATTAGACAAAGCTCCATTACATTCTTGGCTTAAAATCTTAAACAAGACTTTTCCCCAAAATGCAGGTGAGGTCAATCACAGCGGTGGTGAGGTGTCATTTGCTTAGAGACTAAAATTGTGAAAATATGTCACAACAGAAGACCCAGCTGGAATAGTTTGTCTACTTGATACTTGCCACTTGCATTACTTGATATGCCTGAATTTGAAAGAGAAAATACTGCACAGGCTACACTTACTCAGAACACTGCTGCTACTCACCTTGTTGAGCATTTACTGTAACACGTATGTGTAACATTTGTAACATTATGTAACACAGTTGCATGCATGTGGTACCTATTCAGGTAGTAGTGACACTTCAGGGTTCTGATGATAACATCAAATAGTTGCAACTGTAGTCAAATGCAGATTTAATTCCAGAAGGTGTTACAGCAACTGCAGATAATGAAACTAATGATGCAGATCCTGTGAACATGACAAAATATTTTTCAGAAAGAGAATCCAGCAATGGGATAAAAAAAATCTAATACAATAAAGTATATTCAGAAATTGTTTTGGTTAATCTGTGCAAAATACTCCTCTTCTAAGAGGATAACAGTGATACTTAGTACTGTAAAACACCCTTCCATCAAGTAATTCTGAGAGTTCCGAGTGCTTCTTTCAAAATGTGAAATCTGAGACTAGATACAACACTCAGCTAAGTCTTTGTCCATGTTGAGGGGAAGGATTACTTTTTTTGTTGCTGCTTTTTTCATTCCTGGTTTTCAATCCTTTCTAAGCCACAGATCCTTTCCTATTCAATGGTTGCCAAACATAGTTCTGTCCTGTACCCATACTGTTGATCACTCTCATTGGAATTTAGCCCTTGCACTTTTTAAATTGTACCCCATTTTTCATACTCTTACTCCTGTTTGCCAAAATCACATGAATTCTAAATACTCAAATAAACATTCAGAACTTCATATTATGCATGTGTTCTGTAATTGTATTCTTCTCCAGTAGAGTCATAAGTGGAAATGAACTAACCAACCATTACCACATTGCAGTTTTCACTTTGACATTGAACTGTGGCTGTCTACTCCTAAAGACAGGGCTTTCCAGCTGAATTATACATGCTTATGAAATGTAAAAATAAACCTACAGTTTTCTATATGGGATACTGGCTTTTGTGGAAGGAACAGATTCTCTGCTGTAAAAATACGTATCATGTCCTTAACCAAAATTCTGGACTTAGACTCTTCTCTTTCTGATCTTTTAAAACAATTGGATGCTTCCTGAAACTGCAATACTTTTTGGAACACTGAAGCTAGACCACTTTTGGGTTGGTGAAATTTTCTGTAGTAAGGGAGCCACCACATTGCTTTTTGAAAACTCATCTAGTTGCCAAGGCAATTCAGCACATACCTATGTAGGATCTTCATTACTTATACAGTCTCATGGACAAAATGCACAGAAAGGTTCAGGTATCAACTCCAGTACCATTCTTGAATTTAAAACTAACAAGTAACTGAAAACTCAGGATGATCATCACTCCATACCACTAAAATACCGTACATTGCACACAAAACTAATCAAGTTTACAGAACCTTATAAGACATGGAAGAAGGTTAGGAAATCATGATAGGTTAATTTTTTGATTGATTGAAAAGATATGCCCATTTGTTCACTTCTTGGGACTGATGCTCTTTAAAGTGTCTTTATCAGTGACAGAGGCAGTGGCACCGAGTGCACCCTCAGTACATTTGCAGGTGACAGGGAGCTGAGCAGGGCAGGTGACACTGCAGAAAAATGGGATGCCATCCAGGGACACCAGGACAAGCTTGAGAGGCAGGTTCACGTGAATGTCATAAAGTGAACAAGGCGAAGGTGATCTGGGCCAGGGCAATCCCAGACAAGAGCACAAACCCAGAGCAGCCCTGCCCAGAAGGACCTGGGGGTGCTGGAGGGTGAGAGGCTGGACATGCCTCAGCCATGGGCACTGACAGCCCAGAGAGCCAAACGTGTCCTGGGCTGCATCCAGAGCAGTGTGGGCAGCAGGGCCAGGGAGGGGATTCTGCCCCTCTGCTCTGCTCTGCTGAGAGCCCACCTGCAGTGCTGCATCAGCTCTGGGGTCCCAGCACAGGAAGGACTTGGGCTTTTTTTAAGCTGAGATGGATCACAAAAATGATTGGAGGCTGGAATATCTCTCCTGTGAGAAAAGGCTGAGGGAGCTGGGGTTGTTCAGGCTAGGTAAGAAGGATCTGGAGAGACTTTATGGTAGGTGGTAGGTATTTCAGTAATTAAAGGGTGATTAAAAGAAAGAGAGAGAATGACTTTTTACTTGGGCAGATAGGGACAGGATGAGGGGTGATGATTTTAAATTAAAAGAGGTGAAATTTATATTAGATGCTAGGAAGAAATTCTTTACTCAGAGGGTAGAGGCACAAGAACAGGTTGCCCAGAGGGGTGGCAGATGACTGACACATGACAGTGGGGTTGGACTGGGTGACCTTTAAACGTCCCTTCCAACCCACACCAATCTATGATTCTATAATATGAACATTGCATTGAGGCAATATTCTGTTCCTGCTTGAGAACTATTTCTATACTGGTAATCTGAGTTCTGATAAATATGGTTTTACATTGTTACTTCTTCAGTTTTGACTTCATGGAAGATGCCACATTCATCCTGTTGGACCTTCAATATTCAGTACAAACTGAAATACTAACATGTGAAAGTTGTTCCTTATCAGATGAGCATGACTATGTGAATTGCATTAGAATTGCTGCCACCAGAGAATCATCCAAAATCTGTATCATCCTTAGTAGAAGGATTTGGTCTGTTATTAATCCCATCAGTTCACAAGTCAGGGCTGCAAGTAGACCCCCGGTTGATTTTAGAGTTTGTTTTACAGTGAAGCCCAGTAATTTTTCCTTCATTCTGCACCTGGCTAGAAGTTTAGGATTTCTTTTTCAGGATTCAGATCTCATCATGGGCCTTTATCTGCTCCCAGTAATGCACTCTGCAGCCTCTCAGAATTTGACTGAGACTGCCAGCATGCTACATAGTTCATTTAATTAGTAGCACGTGATGCCAGTACTTTATAACTGAACCACTAGCAGTGTTTCCTGGGTGGAATGTAAGGTGTTACATCTGAAACATAAAGCTTCTTAATCTTTAGAAGAGATCAGCTTTTTGCTTCCGTGTGGAGTGCTGTCACAGCTGTAACTAAGCAACAAATGTAAATAAGTCACTTAAGTATTTTTGGAAGTATGTCTAGACTCTGAAACTTAGTCTTTCTTTTTATTTGAAATAACATAAATCCATTCAGCTTTCAGATATACTGTGGGACAAAAAAAAATGAGTAAAGTGGGAATTTGGAATGAGGTGGTAGTTTTTCAGTCTAAAATTCTTCTGGTTACTTACCTTTGTTGAGTCTAAACTATTCTGAATGTTGGTTAATTTGAGGTATAGGAAAAATAGACTTTTTAAAATCAAAGTGAAAAAGTCAATACCTGAAAATATCGGGCAATTTGCACAAAAGGTTGTTGTGAAAACTGTGTGACAGTAAAGGTCTTCTATTTTAAACAAAAAGTTATTTCACGTCTTGCTTAATGGACGGTTTCATGTCCGTGTTGTGTCATTACTAGTGTTGTTGGATCTATTGTGCTTCAGGTTATTTGTAAAAAATCTCCTGTAAGATAATGAGGATCAAAACCAATTCAAGTGAATTTAATGACATGCTCACTTTAAAATCTCATGTGTCTTAGGAAGCCTTTAAACATACCATCTTCTTGGTCATAAAATATTTTGATGTGCACAAGTGATGGTTTACGTAGATCAGATCACCTGATTTTAGCAGAAATTGAAAGGTATAGGTCTGTTTTTATTAATTTATTGGCTCTGTGGGCAAAAAACTCACAGCAGTTCAGTGCTAATGATTTAAAGTGCAGCCTGGTTTATACAAGTCAGATACTGTAACCTGTTCCCAATTCTGAATTTCAGAAAACTGTCACTGAGGCCAGTTAAATATTGTGGGAACATTGGGTGCAAATCCTGAGCTCTTTTTGCCAGGACAATAATTGCAATTTGAGTGTACAATTTTTACCCAGTTTGCAGAGATAGTTTTATTTTACTCCAGAACAAACAAAAAATGGATCTGTATATTGAATGAAGGTATTCTCTATCCACATCAATAGTTGTGCCCTCTATCTTCTTTAAAAAGTGGTTTTATTCATAATACAAGGAAGTCTCCTTTCAGAATAATTATGATTGGTTTCATGAAAAATGTGGCATGATTACGAGTGGAAGCACACAATATTTTACTTACTTTGCATTCTCACAGTAAAAGGTTTTGTAACAGAGAGAGATTTGGGTCTTAAAATAGTATCAAGGCATCACTTTTCAATGTCTACTGTTGTAGAGTATAGGCTAAAATTGGTTTTGACTTGGGTCTTTTTTAATTGAAATTGCAATTTCGGAGTCAGGTAAATGTTGAAGTTAGCCATACTGTCTTTATATTACAATATTTAATTTCTCTTAAGAACTAAATCAGGATGCACACTGTTAATATTTAATCCATATACATTTGCTAATGTGTTCCATTTTATTTCCAGGATTTCCTATTTACTGCAGCGTATACTATTGCGATTTGCAGGGTGAAGTTCTTCAGGATAGACACTTAAAAGTATTGGTCATATTTCTTTTATAAACCTTGTTTTATATAAATTTTATAAAATGCAGGTTTTTCTTTCCTACAAACCCTCAAATTCAGGGTTATGAAATATGGCTTCCTCAAGATTAGCACCAGTCTTTGCAGCTTCAGTTTCAGAAGCTTAACTGTGACAAACACAGTAAACCCCTGAAAACTAAGCTGCAGTCTGTTTTACATGCTGATGCTAGCTTGGGGAATGACAGAAAAAGTGCTGCTGTAATTTATGCCAGTGAGGCACAAAGATGGATTAAAGCCACGTTTGCTCCCCTCCTCCCATCCAGACTTGAGCCAGCGTTCCTTCACTAGTCTGGAAAAACTGGCTCTATATTAGGTCTCTCCTGCTAAGGCCATTGATTTACTCAACTACATTTTTTAAAAGTTGACAAAATACTTACTTGATTGTTACAAAGGATAAATGAATGCCAGAGGTCTGTATTAGAAACACATTGGAAAGAGAGGTTTCTATTTGGCAAAAAAATAAGCGTTTGTTTGGGTTTTAGTACTGCCACTAACCTTTAAAGGAAGAAAGAAAAAAACCCTTCTGCTGTAAATCTTCCTTTTTTTTCTCCAGTTTTGTCTCCACCTTCACCCCTGTACTGCTAAAATATGGTCAGACCTTGCTTGATCTGTAAATGCCAACCCCTACCCCACTGCTTCAGTCAGTAATTTTTATTAACAAATCGTTCTTCTGTTGACATTGTATATTGATTGCCTCTAGCTGTTCAGCATGTCTGAGAAACTCAAAGCATATTAAACAGGGTTTTTTTGCTTGTTTATTTTTTTGTTAATTCCTCCATAGCTGAGCTTGTTTGGACTAGGCATCTGAGTTTTGACTACTGTTTGACTTAAATTCAGAGGTGATCCATGCTTCAGTCAAGGGGTATCTAGTTAGATTTACAGTCTGGAAATCTGACTTCTTTTTATTGCCAGAAAATATAGTGAAGAGAAGAAATAATCTTCTAAATCTTTATTAGCCTGACTTAAGCCTCCTGCATATTTACACACCTTTTCAAGCACCCCAACTTCATCTCATTGAATGACATATTAAAGAAGTAAGGATGTGGATATGTTCAGAATGAGAGATGGAGGGGCAAAAGAAAAGGGAGGGTGTCCAGAGAAATCTGAATGTTTTGAAAATCTGAGTATTTTTGTGCTAGAAATACTCTCCTCTGCTTTATTTTCACTCCAGCTCTGTGCTGTGGTGATACAATAATGCCTGACTGCTTGTGTAAACTTGGGGAGGTGATTTGCTGACTGACAGAGTATCAGATGTTGTACAAGCCATTGCCAGAGACAGGATGCTAGACTGGATGGATCACTGGTCTGTTCTGGTGTGGTGGCTCCCATGTCCTTGTAGTAAATGCTGTGTAGAGTTTTTCTGTACTCGTGTGCTGTCTGGAGGAACATCTGGAATTTGCATTTTAGTCTTCTATACCAATCTACTCGACCAGGAGAAGTTGTCTATTTAAAACATCTCTCTTCTTGCATCAAACTACTTAACATTTTTGTGAAGGGGTCAAGGATGTAGTGTAAATATACTATATATATTAATTGTTATAGAACAGAAGCAGTATGAAGATAGGATAACTGAATTTTATATAAAAAAATATTTATTGCTTGAAAAAGTAAGTCATCGTAGTTTTACATAGTTCTCCTGATACTATGAGAACTCCTCACATTTTCCCACAGATGATCACTGAATAAGGTGAGCTTTTTCATAGTTAAGGTGATTTCCCCTTCTCTTACAAGGTTACTTACAATTAAATGTTCTTTCAAGAGAAGAAGATTTTTGGTACTGTCTAAAAGATTTTAGAACAATCCATGTTTACAATACTACATTAGTCTTCACCAAGATTAGGTTACTTCGTTGTTAGCTTTGCAAAAACTGGTATCTTTGAGGTTCTTTCTAAGCTGGAGGTCCCATGGTTAGTGAAACTTAGTTTCTTTCTGTAATTTTGGCAGTGATTATTTTGTGATTAAACTAAGCATATTACATTCAGATAAACTATCTCAAAAATTATTATTTTAGAAATAGCTGTAGAAGTTCTGTTCTCATCATTTTATGCTGTAGGCCAACACAGAGAGAAAATATAAACAGTTAATTCTTTGGTCTGTGGAGGACCCAAAACTCGCTGGTTATTCTGAAGAGGTCAAACCAATTTTCAATCCTCCACTAATTCTAATATACAAATTGAGAGGGCTAGTTAAAGTTAACAGAAGTGTAAAGGCTGACTCTTTTTAATATTTTTAAAGCAAGTTTTCGTCAGTTTTACTTGCTCAGCACTGAGGACATTTATTGCTTTGTGCAAGAGCAGCAGTAATACCTTTGCTGTTGTTGTGGTTTAACCCTTTAGCCATCAGCCAAGCCCCAGGCAGCTGCTCACTCACTGCCCCACCAGCAGGGTCCAAGAGAGAATCGGAAGGGTAAAACCTGAAAAACTCTTGGGTTGAGATATACACAGTTCAGCAGGGAAAGCAAATCCCCACACACAAGCAGAGTGAAACAAGGAATGAATTCACTGCTTCCCATGGGCAGTGCAGCTGTCTGCAGGACTGCAGGGCCCCATCCTGCATGATAGTAACTTGGGAAGCCACAGTCCAAACATCTCCCTTTCCTCTTTATTCCCCCCGCTTTATATGCTGAGCTTGATGCCACATGGTCTGGAATATCCCTCTGGTCAGTTGGGGTCACCTGCCCTGGCTGTGTCTACTCCCAGTCTCCCAGGCACTCCCAGCCCCCTCACCAGTGTGGCAGGAGGAGAAGCAGAACAGGCCTTGGCTCTGTGTGAGCGCTGCTCAACAATAACAAAAGCATCACAATATTATCAACCCTGTGTTCAGCACAAATCCAAAGCACAGCCCCATACCAGCCACTGTGAAGAAAGTTAACTCCACCCCAGCCAAAAGCAGCACAAACAGCTGAAACCTGAAATATTGTAAGCTAATAGACTCTTCTGGGTCTTGCAATTAACTTCAGGAGAGTGCAGGGGGGACAGTGTTTATAGCAACAGTAAAATTTAAAATTTCTCTGTAAAATCTGTATCATAATCACTAACACGGATTGAAACAGTGTTTTGAAGTAGTAAATATTTGATGTGAATACTTAATATTTGAAGTGGACTGCAATATGGCCCAAAGCTGTGTTTATAACTATTTTCTATATATTTAAACATTTAAAACTTCTATGGAATAACTGATTATTTGGATTTTGCTAGATCTGAATAGCAAACTTTATTTCTCTTTTTAAATATCAAGACAATAAACATGAAAAATAAAGGATGTTATAAAAGCATATAAAAAAAGGACAAGATATCATTAGAAAGGGAGATGAGGAAAGAAAAACAAGGAATGTTGAATGGTGAAAACAAGTACTGAAAAAAAGAAAGAGTGAAATCTCTTAGTGCAAACCATCACAGCAGAAACCTATGATCAGAAATTATTACTAGAAAGTATTGTGTGAGTCAGTCTCTTTTCCCAGTTAGCAAGTGATAGGACAAGAGCATGTGGCCTGGAGTTGTGCCAGGGGAGGTTTAGATTGGATATTGGGGAAAAATCTCTTCACCACAAAGGTTGTCAGGCATAGGAACAGGCTGCCCAGGGAAGTGGCTGACTCACCATTCCTGGAGGCATTTAAAAACATGTAGATGTGGCACTTCAGGACATGATTTAGTGGGCTTGACAGTGCTGGATCAACAGGCAAATTTGCTGATCCAAAACCAACCTCAGTGTTTCTATGGTTCTCTGATTATAAGCTTAGTTAAAGTGAAATACCTGGTTTGGCACACTAGGCATGGTGGAAATGTGTGATACAGTGTAAGGTTTAAATACCAAGTGCTACAGAGAGGTACAGGCTTTTGTAGGTAATTTAGCACAGCTCCAGTACTGAGTTAATGAGACAAACAGTACTCACGGAAATTGTTTTGTGAAACATCTTTTTTTGAGACAGAACTGCTGTTTGAAACTGATCATTAGAGTGATTAATCTATCTTTGAGACTGGGTCTATCATGGTACTTAGGATTTCAACCCTCATTGCTGTAAGAATTAAAACCTAGTTAAAGTACTTGGCAGAAAATTGGTTTTTCTTTTAATGATCTGTAAGGGCGAGAAATGTGGATTACAAGACAGATGAAAAGTGGGATGATGGGTTATGTTACACAAGAAGGAAGACAGATCTGGATGGTGAGACAGGCCAGACAGAAGCTACAGAATTTGCTTGCAAGAGTTGTATTACACAGAGCACTTAGTGATAGTTGCAGATTTCATTAGAGACACAAACATACTTCCTCTCTCCTGCCGCATTGTGTTGCTTACAAAATTATTTGTAAAGCTCTTGGACACATTTATGCAAGGAATGATGACAGCAGCCTGATCCAAGAGGCTTATTTTGCTTGTAGCATCTCAAAAAAAAAAAAACAACAAAAACAAACCTGGAAAATTATTAAATGTTAGTACTGTATTTTCTCCTTCAAAATTCCCTTTGTTTTATGGCCTTGACATTTTTTTGCCTTGTTCATTCTCTTGTTCTCTTGTCTTGATTCAAAATGTTTGCTTCTTTTTAATTGTCATTTAACAATTTTCTTCACTAGATTTACATTTTGATAAGTGTCTTCCTCTCTTTCCTCTCTGTTTTTGTTTCTCATTCTTATATTTTTTTTAGTCTTTACCTTCCTTTTTTTTTTTTTTTTTTTTCCTTTCTTTTTTTTTTTTTTTTTTTTTTTTTTTTTTTTGTAGTCTCTTAACTGTCTCTCAGTGTTTCTCAAATGTCTCTCCTCTTCCTGTGCCACCCACTGCTCTGCTGGGAATGGAGAGGTTGCCAGTGATTTCATTTTTCCACAACAGCCTAATTTTTTTTTCCTTGGGGGAGAGATCTCGTTTGCTTTCATCTGTGAATTCTCATCTGTTCACCTGACTTACTTTTCTGTCCACTGTCTAGGTATCTTGAGGATGATGGAAGGAAAGTGCTAGAATGTTTTCTACATTAATGGTTGATGCTTGCACTTCAACATTTACTGTATTTGAAGGAAAATTAGCATCAAGTAGAATATAATTTAAAGAAAGCAGTAGTGTTTGAGTACCTACCACTGTTTTTGTTTTAAATATGGGGTGCTTTGTGAAATTGTAAAATAGGAAGCCTGTTACTTGCAATCAATGTTCAACTCAGAAACAAATAGTACTGCTAGTAGTTATGGCCCATAGTGGTCCCATTTTTTTAGACAGCCTATACAATGCAAGAGGCAACACTGAATTTCTTGACACAGATACTTACTCCTTTTGCATTCATTTTAAGCAACCTGATGGGAAAGAATCAGTAACTATGATTAAACATAGCTATAATGTTCAAAATGATGATTCTTTATATTTTATAGCAATGTGATTGGTTGCTTTATTTATTTATGCATCTAGTGCAAAAAGGAGTATGGCACCAACAGCAATGTTTTATGCAGGCACCTACAAAGTGCAGGCACCTGCCTAAAACTGCTTAAGAATTTACTGCTGCTCTTCCAGAAACTACTACTCTTACAACAGAGTTGACAGGATGTAACTTCTGCTCACACTTATTGATGATTTCCTGTTTAAAATGCTCATGTAGTTAAGTCAAGATAATGTCCTGGGTTTCCCTGCAGGCACCAGGAGGTTTGCTCTGTAGGGCCAGCTGTGCAGGGACAGTTGAAAGGGGCAGTAGGCAGGTGGTAGCAGACAACAACTATATCAGTTTGAAAAACAAGTGTGGTCTTAGGCAATACAGCTTTGCATTTCCATTTCGGTTAGTATAAAAATCACTGATGCATGAGTGTACCTGGAGGTTTCAGCTTCATCAGCAGAGCAAAAGCATAGTGCTTCCTTACTCTTGCCAAGATTCAAAATTATTCAGTTCACTGATTGCCACTTCAGTTTCTCCCAAAGGGGGTTCTGGAAAGGCCAGAGCTGTTGGACTATGGGGCTTCTCTTTATGCTACACTTAACATGACTAGCACCTGTCAGCAGCTGGCATATGGCTCAGATCCAGTGCATGGCTCACACATCTCAAAAGCAGAGGGATTACAGTATATCATATCTTTTCTTACAAGTACCATCTCACTAGAGTAGTTCTAAAGAGCCTGGTCTGTTGGTGATCTGAGAATATCACTAGGCCACAAAAGTGTCCATGTAGCTTTGAAATCCTGCGCTGCCTCTGAAACTGTCTTAAATTAATTTGTGTATTTCAGTCTAACATTTCAAGGCGTTCCAATTTTGGAATACAGAAGAGAGCCAGCTACTGGGTGTTCTTTAGTAACATGAAATGAGAGAAATGCAGGGCAGCTGCTCCCCCATTACATGGGATAGGATTATGGTCAACCTGTAGGGTGCTGTCATCTGGTCAGGGTTAAAATCAACCTCTTCAGCAATAAATCCATACCAAGATTGCTCCATTCTTTTCTGTTAAGTAAATAATTTTGTGATTATGTCTTCTATTAAAGAAAGACAGCAACTTGCACAACTAGGTGTTTCAAGCCCAGAGTCATCAGTTTTGGCAAGCTGTTTTATTTTACAAATTTTTAGCAAAAAAACTAAGCTGTAAAACTGAGTTTTTGCTTTCTTTTGAAATTTCGCTTGGTAGAACTGACTGCCTCTCATCCTTTACATTTTGAAGAAAAGTGGGCTTCAAAATTGAATGTCTCTCTCACATAAAATGAGCTGTCAACAATCAGAGATAAGCATAATTTAGTGGGTTCCTGAAGACCAGAGATACAGAGATGAAGTTACTGCTTTCAGCACAGTGATTGCAGAAACATGACTAGGCAGCCAGTTCCTCACTGAACCCAGGAGCAAGCAGAAGGGAAGAGAGCTATAAATTGAACAAGGAGAAGTCTTATGAAACTTTGTATTTGTGGATCTACGCCCAAACTCTGCACTTGGAAAATTATGCAAATGCAAACTTCAGTTGGAGGAACTTGAGTAAGATTAGTTTAAATTCAAATGCTTAATATAGAAATAATTATTAAATGCTTCCTATTTTCCTTTTAAAAAAATTAAATTGCTTTTGAAAAGCAGTATTCACTGTGATTCACCATTCATATGGATGCAGAACAGGTCTACCTGGGAAGATGTGTGACTTACTAAAATAAGCTTAAGTTCACAGAAGGAAAATATTTCTTGAAATCTCCACAGCAGTCTGTGTTTATTTTGCTTTACCTCTGAGATGCTGCATCTAAAATTGATTCTGGGAATATCAAAAAGTTTCTTAATATTGGCTTATTTTTAATCACAGCTGGGAAGGTCTTAGTGGAAAGTTATGAATAAGAGTCAGAGACTATGACTTCTTTCAGCTCTTGGGGAGAAGTAAATATTGCTTAGTCTGAATCTACTGCATCTAATTTGCAAACTACTTGGGACACTGTATGGCCTGACCCAAGAACTAGAGGTGTGTTTAATTTTAATTCCTATTAGTTGTATCCTGCGGGTTATGTCCTGTGCTGTATTCTTTGAAAAACCTGAGTTGATGAAAGGACTAAGTGTGACTACACTTCTACTTACATTCCTATAACACACTTTAAAACCATACACCAAGGAATGACTCCATCTCTTAGGCCTGTACTTTATTCAGACTAGGACAGAGGGATTTGATATGTGTACTCATCTTTAATAAGTTGAGAAGAAAATGACGAATGCAGAAAGCATGTTAGCTAAAATAAATTACTTCAGTCCCTCCACTGTGAGACAATGTTTTTATAATTAAACTACAAATATGCAACCATGAGTCACTCCGATGGTACATCATGTTATTCTGAATTGTAGAGATGACTAAAAAAATAAGTTTGGGTGTTAGTAGTGTGGACAGGGTTATAAACTACCTAAGTTTTTTACACTGGAAACAACTCTTAAGTATTTATGAAACACATATGTCAAGAATCAGTTGTGATGAAAATTCTCAATTTTTGTTTTGAGGAATTTTCTAAATCATTCAAGCAGATCACATATGGTCTATAGCTTTGAATTTTTTTTCTGGTTTTTTTTAATAGTACTGCATTGTAATCTGCAGTAACAGCTGGTTCTCCCTCCCTTTCTTTATGTATGGAGATTTGCACTAAAGCTCTTTGAAAACTGTTTAGTTCAGAATGTCTTACATGTTGCAAGAGACCTATAAAGCAGTACTTCATTGGCACAAAACTTCCCTTCTGAAACTTGCTCATTTTTCCTGTATTTTCTGTCACAAAAACTGTTGACAAAGACATGCTATAAAGATTGATATGCTTAGATTCAGATCAGTATAGTTCTTAAGTTGCCCCATCAAAGTCAAAGACGTTTTTGAAATTGACCAAATCCAAAGGTTAAGTGTGGGTTTTGCCTAGACATATGAGTTTGCCCTGAAAAAATAATTTACCAATCTCTCAGCAACCTGTTCCAGTGTTTCACTACCCTTGTCTTAAAAAATGTCTTTCTTATCTAAATCAGCGTTCTTTCGGTTTAAAACCTTTACCATTTGTCCTGTAAGAACTGGCCCTGCTAAAGAGTCTGTCAGCATCTAGTAAGTCCTGTTGCCTACTGAAATTCTGCAATAAGATCTTCTGAGAGCCTTCTCTTCTTCAGGCTCAACAGTCTCAACTCTCAGCTTGGCTTCACAGGAGAGCTGCTCCATCCCTCTTATCATCTTTGTGGCCTCCTCTGGACTCAATCCAACAGGTCCATGTCCTTCCTGTGCTGGGTCCCCAGAGCTGATGCAGCCCTGCAGGTGGGCTCTCAGCAGAGCAGAGCAGAGGGGCAGAATCCCCTCCCTGGCCCTGCTGCCCACACTGCTCTGGATGCAGCCCAGGACACGTTTGGCTCTCTGGGCTGTCAGTGCCCATGGCTGGGTCATGTCCAGCCTCTCACCCTCCAGCACCCCCAGGTCCTTCTGGGCAGGGCTGCTTCAATCCCTTCTTCCAGTGTGTGTTGATATCAGCAGTTGTCCAGGTGTAAGATCTTGTACTTGGCCTTGTTGAACCTCCTGAGGTTCACATGAGCCACTTCTCCTTTAAGTAACAGTTATGTTTGCAGATTACTGGAAATTTGCTGAAATTAGGAAATATCTAATGGGGGGAAAACTTCTAACGAACAGTAGGAAAAACATTGAATTGAACAAGGCATTTGTTTAGTCTGGTGTTCAGAGAATTAAAAAGCATGATCTGAACCAAGTTAATGTAGAGCAGCGGGACATGAAGCATTCCCCTTTTGATCTTCTGTGTACCTACTTCAAGCATTTTCCATGTAAACTCTTCCCCACTTTGTGAAATTCTCCACCCTGGTGAAAGGTGTCTAAAGTGACTAATAGGAAAATTGAGAAACACTCCCTGTTCCTGGGAAAAATTTGCTATACATTTTGGAAGATATGCTAAATAGAAAAAGACAAAAACCCAGACTTTAATGTGTGAAATAAAATCCAGAGACAACTCTATCTGTACTTAGCTGTATTTTTAAAAGGAGTCTTTACAAAATTATCACCTTATAATAGGGTCTTCTAAGAAATTAAAAAAAAAAAACAACCCACCAACAAAAGAAATCCAGGTCAGTTCTTTTTTACTATGCCCAAAACTAAATCAGAAATCTTTCCCATGCGTATCATAATTACAAACTGTAGCTTCCATTCTTTCACTGAATTGGAGTTTGGGTTTCTTTTGTAGGATGTCACATGTGCTTCAGTTTGAAGACAGAAGCAGAAAGGTGAAAGATGCAAGCATGCAGGATGAAGACACTTTTGAGATCTATGATCCACGGAATCCTGTAACTAAGAGGAGAAGAGAAGAAAGCAAGAAGATAATGAGAGAAAAAAAGGAAAGGAGATAAAAGGAGTGTAAAGTTAGCCAGAGCTGCCTTGGAAAGTGACTGCAATAAAGCACTGGCTCTTTTGTAAGCTGATCCTAAAAATACCACTGGACAAGTGTGAAAAGGAATCTCTCAAGAACCTGTCATGCAGTTTTGAAGCAGAGCTATCATTTGTTTCTTAAGTTGTGCAGTCAAGTGCTCTCACTGCATTCATTATCCAACCTCTCTAAAGGTTTTTAGAATTATGTATTTAATAAAACAGCTGACTTGACTTTTGTCCATGTTTTAATTACAGTAGTCAAAATCTTTGTTTGATCCAAATATGGTAATCAAGAAGTTTCAGCATAATGAATGAGAATTTGTCTAAGTGAGGGCCAGGTTAGAAGATGGAAACTCCATCTGCAGGCTCTTAAGATTTTATGAAAGTACAATTTTAATTATTTTCATTGTTCTTTAAAAGACATGTAAATTTTGCCTGCCTGAACCACTTTGACACAGAATTAAGATGATGCAGTACTTTTTAGAATGATCACAGCTTTCTTGAAACAAGCTAAGTTTAATTTGAGAACCTGGCTACTGCCTCCTTCTTTTGAAAGACACATTCCAGTACAGATCCCATCTTGGGACACTGGGTTAATACATTTTACATGTGTTATTTCACTATCCATACCACATGAATAAGAAAAGAGAGTCTGAGTTTGCTGTAATGTTGCTTAAACCACTTGTTGCAATACCAGAAAAATCCCTTTGGTAGAATTTTCACTGTAAAGTGGCAGGTAATGAAGATTGGCCTATAAATTAGTCCAGTACAGAAAATAAGGAAAATGTGATCAGTCTCAATAACAACATAACCCTGCTTTTAACAATTACTCTATCATCTAAATTTGAACAGTTCAAGGTTCCAGTTTATAGGTTTTTCATATATTTTACAGTCCTAGGTGTAATATTTTTACAGATAAACAGTAATTTCCACTGCTCCTTCTTTACAGCAGCTCTGGTGCCACAGAAACATGAATTACCCAAATGGCCAATACCAAAAGAAGAGTGAACAAGGTCATTAAAAAGTGCCACCAGAACAGTGTTTTTGCTGGTGTTGTTTTTAGAACAAGTTCAGTAAGGTATGGTGTCCTTATCAAGCTGCCACTGCCAAATTTCTTGATAGGGTTTGAAGTGTGAGATACATAAACCTGCATTGGTGGGTTAATATGGCCCTAATGTCAGAGGTTAGATTAATACAGACTATTGCTTTAATGCACAGTGCAACCTTTGAGATAAGGAGAAAACTTGGAGGTGTGAAGTGAGATCCTGTATAAAGCTGTCATTATCCTCCTCTTAGGCTGAGTGAATTATACTGTGCCATGGTGTAAAGAAGTTAAGAGGGGTTACATTCCTCAACATGGCCATTCACAAATTAGTGGGTCAAGAGTTTTTTAATCATTAAATCATTTCTGTTGGGCTGCTGCTGGCAAAGTGAAGAACATCTAATGTCACATGCTGTTAACCTCTACTCATTGCTTTGTGGAGAAAATTTTAAATCAGTCACTACAGGAAATGAGTATGTCAAACCCCCATTCTGGTGGAGATGGGAGGGAGGAAAAGGTGGTGAACATGGGGAAAAGTGAGGGCTAGATCTGCAAAGAGCCTTGAGCATCAATTCCAGGACAGTTACTACCCCTGGAATTAAAAAAAAAATGTTCTAATTACATATTTTTCCTGCAAGCTAAAGTAGGATGTGTGAGTCAATAAATAGGCAAGTTGACTAACATCCTTCTTAGCTGAATATTTTTGCTGACTACCTGCAGCAGCTCTGAGTAAGATGTATTAGATGATTCCCAATTTTAAGCACTAGAGAAGCACAAAGAGGAAACTTTATGTGGGGGTTAGGACTCTGCTCAGTTGGAAGAGGTTTGAAAAGTCTCTGGACCTTGCATACACAGGATTGGTAACCTGACAAGAACAAGAGAGTGACAACATTGACATTTTCTTGGTAAGTGTGCATTGAAAGTCAGATTATCACAACTAGTCAACTGAGAGTCACTTAGAAATGGGCTAAGGTGTCTAAATTTTACTCATTTCACTGAAGCAAAAGTAGTTCTGTATTTCATTTAGGAGACATTTGGAGCAAAGTTAAGAAAAGTGTATTTCAGAAGTACATTCTCAGTCAGGTAAAGTCAACACCGAAGAGTGAGAACCTCACAGAAAGAAACTGAGATGATGACACTTGTCTGAAACAAGTAGTTTGCAGTGTCACGGGTAACTCCCATTCTGCCAGTAACAGTCATGCCTATTTCCCATACTGCCAGGCTGGCAGAATCATTTTAACTCAGACCTATTTCATTCATCATCTGGCATTGTCGTAAGTACACGAAATGTTGAGTCTTTATAGACTGTGAAATGTGTGTGCTCAGGGTTACTTCTCATTTGTCAATACTGAAAATCAAGTGGGGAATACAATATGGGCAGGTGCCTCCATCTCTGAGAAGCAGTCATTTTGAGCTAGGTTAGTGAAAACTGAAGGAGCAGTTGGTTTTGTGGCTGAAGAAATTTGTTCTGTGTGAATGTTATTTTTGACTGATTATATTTTCTTAAATCTTTATTAAGCATCTCCCATGTTCCACCCTTATGGCCACCACCACACCTGTCTGTATAAACATCATCATAATCTTTACATGGCTGTAACATACAGCTAGGAACATTTGTCTGTACACTAACACAAAAGCAGTGTCTTAACATTGCTTGTGAAGCTTTAATTCCTAAAAATGCTAATTAAGATCACAGACTGCCCAGTTTAAAGATGCAAACCACAGTGCTGATATGTAATAATTCCTGTAGACAAGTCTGTGTTTAAAATTGCTCTGTGTGATCTACTTTCCCACCATCACCACCTGCTTTTTTGATTACTCATTACATCAAGGGAAAAATTGTAAAAGCCCACACTAAACCTGGATTTTGACTTAGATCTACCAAAGGTCTAGCAATATTTAGTGGCAGCTAACCTACAATTTCAGTACATCGGCTTTGCTACCAACACAGTGGGCCAGTGTTGACAAATGTTCTGTGAGACAGTCCCTCCAGTCATCCCTGTCTTTCTTTTAATACGAGTATTAATGGAGCCTTTCATTTTGTAAGAGGGAATGTGACTTTCCTAACTGAAAAGAAGGGGTGGGGGAAAGCTTTTCATCCTTGCAGATACTGTTATGTTGGTAAAGTCAACATTTTCATTTCCAAACCAGCTGGATTTTGAGTAGATAAGGGCCCTCTAGGCTGCATCTGGTAATAGCAAGATCCTTGAGAAGAGCTTAAAGGCTTGCTTCAAATGCTGTCAATGATGCCAGCAGCTAGTACAATGTGCCCTTTTTGCTTTGGAGCTAAAAAAACCCTGAAGTACAACAGAGCCTGGTTTATTTCTGTCAAATAGCCACTATGCCTAGGCTGCTAGGGGTGTAGTCTGCAATGCCACATTACGTAGCTTTCCCTGAGCTGCTGGCTTCCAGCATGAGCAGGTTTGGGAAGAGGTTTTTCCCATACTGTTTCCCCACAGAAGAGTGTCTGAACCATAATGGTTAAAATAACTACACAGCAATGTTTTCTGCTTTCGTCTAGAGGACATCAAGTTTGCAAAAGACACAATTATGTTTTGGCAACATAAAAACCAGCTTCAGACAGAAAGGATAGCTCCAGACTCTGCCTCATTCTGGCAGAGACATGTGCATCTGTCATTACTTAAATGATGACAGACTCAGGCTGTTAGAAGATGAGGGGACTTCTTACCTGTGTATTTTCAGTAAAAGATGCAGGTATTTGCTTACATCTTTCACTGTAACAAAGAATGATCATATACTGGCTGTATTTATAAAGTTCCTGCTGATGTACATACAGCATAGAGAATGTAAACTGAAAAGATTTTGAATGTATCTGATAGCACATTCCTGCCCTACCAGTATAGCAAGTACGAGAAGTTTTCTATTTCCCCGTTGAGTGCCATAAAGTGATTCCCTTCGGTTATCCTGGGCAGATGTGCCACATTCCAGCTTGATAGTCACAAATTCCTCATGCAAACTGACAGACACCTTCTACCCACAGGCGGGCTCTCTGATGGATAAGTTCTGGTCTGCAAGGCATCCAGGGCAGGTGGCACACAGCCTGTCAGAGGCCTGTGCACCTCAGCTGCTGTGACAACAAAATATTCCTCTGAATTCATTTTTTTCACACTACTTTTTCTTGGCAAGATTTCACTTCCACTTCAGTATAACCATCAGAGATGGGGTTTTCCATTTGACTTTTCACTTTTGGTTTTTTAAGAACCTGCTCACAGAGCACAAGTTTTGTTTATAAGTCACAGACTGGTGGGGTGTGTTTAAAGAGCTGCTGCACACTTGTGCTGGTCTTTCTTATGCATCTCACACTGACACCTAAGAATTGGTTTCTGCCTCCAGACTTCGTCACCACATCTCTTGCCATCATGCCTTCGCTGTCAGCCTCTATTGCCAAGGGCCAGAAAAGGAATTTATGTCCTCCTCCTCCTCCTCAACCTTTCAATAGCTTTTGCATTTATATCTAGCCTCTGCCCCACTGTCCTCTCCAGCTCTCTGTATGTCTCCTGGCTTCCCAGTGCTGAGCTGGACAATCTGTAAACCACCAGACAAGTCACACAAAAGCTGAAGCTGCATTTTATTGTACTGTGTGCCTGTGTAGATTCTGTACATACTACAAATGCAAAAAACATGAAGCCAAAGCTTCAGAGAGTAGGCTTAAAATTTAGATTTTAACTTTTTTATGTTTTAAACACTTTCTCTGTATATATTTTTTATTATTACTATTTTTAATTATTATTCCTGAGAAACACATAACAAAATAGCATTGTACCCAATCTGGCCAGAGAATGAGGATCTGCAGATTGTAACCTACAATTGTTGTCTGGTACTGTATGCCAAAGCGGTACAAAAGCCTGAAAGCTACTTTTTTGGAGGGGGGAAAAAATTAAGACCTTTTTTTAGAACACAAATTTGTTGGTACTAATAACCTTCTACTCCTAAGGCATTGTTTTAAAAAAGCACAAGCCTTAACAACTCTAAATTTACAGACATGAAAGAAGATTACAGACAAGAAGACTGTTGTTTCCCTGTGGGAAAAAAAAAATATACTAAACCTCAACACATCAGAAAACAATTTGCATTTTTAAGACTAATTCACCAAATCTAAATGAAAAATATTTCTTTATAGGGAAGGCAGGGGGGAAATCTACACTTCTTGACCTAGACAATCACATGGAAGAGAAAACAAGTCCTGATATGAACAGCTTCTACTATGGTTCCTATTTCTAATTTATGGAATGCACTGGCTTTGGAACAAAGCACAATATGATGGTCGTATTTCTACGTCAGTGGGTATTACACACTTGAACGTCCAGTCCAATATTCATAGGGTTATTTAGGCTGCACACTTGCCCTTTGTGATTTGTTTGTAGTCGTAAAAGGGCACAGTTACAGAATAGCCCTAGGATAGCCTTAAGTTTTGGCAGCTTTATTTGGCATCAGTAACACATTGAAAGCTGAACCTCTTTATATTCAACACAGTCTGAAGATCACATTTTTGCAGCCACTATTGAAACCTGGTTCCAAAATCACATGTGTTCTTCTTCAGAAGTAACTTCTGAGTCAAACAGATTTTAATACAACATTGCATTCAACGGATACTTCCTTCACCTGCTTGAACAGAGACTCTCCACAGTCTTGGGAAGTATGGTCTGACCTGTATAATGAGGTATTGCATCCTTGCATCTAAAATGTTATTTCACTGGAACGGCAAAAAATAACCGCCAGTATGTGGTCAGTCGTTTTTAAAAAAGATTTCCATTACAGCTACAGTATGCCCTCTCTTACATTTACAGAATATACAAACCAAAGAGTTTACACATTAAACACATGAATTATTTCAAATGTCAGAGCATGAGCTGGTCCTAAGTGTTCAAGTAGACTTGGCAAGATGGTATAGTAAATATGAACATCTGGATAACGATTTAGGGGCATGAGCTGGTAAATAGGGTTGTTAACTACAATACCTAACCCTGCCCTAGAGATTAGGAAGACAGTTTTTAAGATGATTGACCCTTGAAGGGACACAAAAATAATTCATCTTGTGCATCTTGTACAAGATGTTTTTATCTAGGGCACCCAAACAACCAAGTTATCCCAAATGACAACAAAAAACCATTTGAAAGAGCTGTAAATGGGGGAGGAAAAAATAATTCTGACCCAACTATTCCAGATTTACTTACATTTATAGTGTAGTCTAAAGATTTTCCTCACAGTGTTTCATATCAATTTATTTTGCAAGGACAAAAATCATCAGACAGGAAGACCACAGTAAGCAATGTTTGCCTTTGCCAGACAAAGAATTTACATAAAATTTTGCAAATAGATTTTTAAAACCCCCAAAAACTCAGCCCTGCTTTCTTCAGCTTCTAAATCTGATACACATTACTGTTTTTTGTTTAATTTCAGGTGGTTTCACTGCTACAAGATGAGACCTCATATACCAGAGAGACCAAAATATACTACCTCACTGTCATATAATTTAGGCTCAGTCATACCTCAGACAATATTTTTACAAGGTCACTTTGCAAAAGTATGTCTAGCCTATCCAAATGACAATATTATTTATGCCAAAGGTTTTGCTTTACAGATGGAAGTATTCCAACCACTGTTTAATAGGCTGTATGGAGAGGCTAAGAAAACATCATTTGTTGCACACACAGCTTAAGTATACAATATAGAACTAAAGTGTACAGACTGATCATTGGCAACATGGGCTAAAACTGGCCTCAGTGAAAAAAGCCACAAAAGCAATGAGCTTCTGAGTTTTCCTCCCTGATATTATTTTTGGAATTCCTGAGCTTAACCAGAAATATGAATGTACAAGTGAGAAATAGATGTGAATTCAGTAGCTACCTGGATATTAAAAATTCAAAAAATATATTTTTCAAAAGGGACTTTGTAACACAGACATATGACTTCACAGACAGGACAGCACATTCTCAGCTGCAGTCTCAGAACAGGGAATGCATAGGAGAGTAATGACAGGAACTCCAATAAAAAGCTTTTAAAAATACTGAGGTGAAGACAATAGAGTCTTCAAAGCCGAAGTAATTAGTACCAGGACCAAGTGTTTCTGAAGGCAATTAGCGTAAAAAAAGCATGTTTCTTTCTTCTCAAGGTCTATTCTTAGAAAATAATTTTCATCCATCAACTTTACTTCTAGTCAATTTGTAACAGTTTTTCTGGCAAACTCTAATTCTTTAGGGCCTGGAACTTGTCCTTGTTGCCGACTAAAATCATTGAGAAAATTGCTAAGATTAAAAAATCCACACCAGATGAGCATTACCATATACACCAAAACATTATAGCATGTAAAAATCAGCTGGCACTCAAACAATCTCAGTGCATCAGACTCATTAAGAAAGTGTAATTAAGATTTGGAGGACCAGAAGCACGATAGAAGATCCCAAGGGCTGAGGAAGGAAAAGTACTGTGTCTGTGTAAGGATCTTAGCCAGGTAACCAAGGTACACAGGCCACTGCATAAAGTTCTGTAATAGTTCTGCTTTCAATATGGAAAATTAATGTTGATATACCCTACAGAACTGTGGAGTAGCTGCCATTCTTCCTCTGTTAATGTGCCAATCCAGTCCATGCTTTCTGACAGCACCAAAACATGCAGAAATCTGGGACTTTTTACCATATGATAAAAACTACAGCAGGCTAAGCAACCATTAATTTTGAGAATACTTCTTGTAGACTGTTGGTCAAAGCAGCAACATTACTGAGACTGGTGGCCGAGGGTGGACTGTTGCTCTTTCTGTTCTGGCCATTCTGATGTTTTGGTCTGATCTGTATTTCACAAATATAAGATGGTCTTTCAGTTGTCAGACCACAGGTTTAATTCAGGTTCCAGACAGGAGGGGGAGAAGCAAGAACTTCCAAAGCGACAAAATGTTTGCTATTTCCACAATGTGGCTTTTGGAGTAGCAGTCCCTTGTGACCACAGAAAGCCACAAGCATTCAGAACCATTTGAGTAAGGCAGTACAGTATCACACAGCTATGGACAGACAGTATTTGGCTTCTGGACACCCTGTGTGGAATGTAGTTTTAGAAGAAAAATATGTTAAACTCTAGGTTAGAGGAAAAGTCCAAAGATATCTCACACAAAGAAAGACTCAGTGCTTCAAGTTATCTATTGATTTCTACCTTGAATACCTAAAGTGCATATTTATAAATCATATTAATGCATCTAAAAAGAGAGTTTGGAGGCTGAGGTGCTATTTATTCACAAACTAGTGAACTGATTATTGTGCACTATTGCACACTAATTATTGCACTTCAGAAGTATAGGCAACACTAGGAAGGGAGAATACAGGCTGCAGTGCTAGCAAGGGAAAAAAAGATGCTATTGTACAAAGGCCAGACAGGACCAAACAAAAGTCTAGAGTCCCTTAACAGCACTGAATTAATCAAGGATGTTTAGTATCAAAGCTACAACACCTAATGGAGCTACATGTGAAACAAATATTCGTGAAACTTTTTTCATGCTTTTTTAGCTCTCTGCTTATATATAGCATCCCATTTCTACTGAGTTTCCAAATAATAGCATGGCCACTAAATATCATTTCAAGTCAGAAGAGACACCACATAATCAGATATATTTCTACAATTTAAGAGAGAGGTTTGTCTAACCTCCCTTCCTCAATACTCCACACATTTGGTGTGTTTTTTGTTTTGTTTTTTTTTTTTTCCCAGTGCATGACTATTCTTGTCTTCAGAAATATTTTCCTGAAATCTTACCTAAATATCTCTTGCTGTAGCACAACCCGTAACTTCTTGTACCAGTCTGAATGAACAACCTTTTCCTCTCTGCAGCAGTATTTTATGTATTGAAAGATTTATCATGTCCTTTTTCTCCTCTAGAACAAACAATCCCAAAATTTTAGTTCTCTCCCTAACAGTCATGTTTTGTATATCTCTAAATCATTCCTCCTAATCTTCTCTGGCTTTTCTCCCAGCTGACCTACATTTTTCTTCACCTGTTTTACTTAAAGAAAGCTGGGAACAGCCATCTCACCAAAGTCTCATTCATGATAAGAACAGAGGAATGAATCTTAACACACAACACCCCTGTCTGTACATCCAAGCATGGGCTGTCCTTTCTCCTCCATTTGCACAGGGGTTTTTTTTAATGATGTTCAGCCTTCAACCTTCATAACTTTCAAATTCTTTGCTATTAACATACTGATTAGCAGGTTGGGGATTTTTTTTTTTTTTATTGTAGTAATTGATTATTCCCAGGAGTGGTGGTTTGGTATTCATCCATGTTGAACTGCACTCTGTTGTTTTGGTAGTTTTTATCAAATAGTTGCAATCGTTATGAATTTGTCTTGTTCTCAAACATGCTTGGAAGGCCTTCTAGCTGAGTTTCACCAACTCAATGCTTCACAGAATGTTTATCAGAGTGCCATATGAAACTGGTCAAACCATCACATGATCAAACTTCATTACTCCTCTACTACATGAAAGTCCTATTACCCTACACCAGACTTCAAACTGGCAATAAAAGTAAATTTATGCTCTCAAAACTAAGGCAAATTTCATCATGTTCTGAAGAATTATATGAGGGAGGGGAAAAAAATCTACTCCTTGGAAGGAAAATATACTCTGAGATGCAATTTATCCTTAATATTATATAGGCTGTGTAAGATAAGAAATGCTTTTCATACTTGACTAAATCCAACAGCAATGAACCAAGCTAACACAGAGTTGAGGCTTAAAGCCTGATTATCCAGTCACTTACAGGCATTTCTCTTCCCCAGGTGTGTAATGAACAATAGCTATATAATGCCTGGCTGCAAACAGCAGGAATTAGTATACCTCAAACCTCAAGTCGTTTAAACTGTCTGGATGAAAGTATGGAAGTGAATAAAAAGGCAGCTCTGGGTCTGAACAGAGTGATGTGAAGGAGGTAAACACTCCTGACCTTTTATTAATCTTTTCATGTTAGCAAGGGTATGGAGCTCCTTCTGAAAAACGGGAATCTTCTTTGTGTTGACATGGCAAATTGTGTTATGTATGCACAGTAACTAAAACAATTTCATTTCCTGTAAGTCCTCATATGAATGGTTATAATTTCTCTAGCCAATGTAGAAAGTGAAAAGGAAATGAATTAAAGTGTCAGAACAACTGTTCTCATCTGTCATTTGGTAACTGATCTGACATGTCTGCACAAAGGAAGTGAAATGCCTCCAGCCATTGTTCTTAGATTTCACATGGTTTTTTACACTTTAGTCAAGTGTACTGCCACTGAAAGGAAGCCCACAGCCTACAGAGAAGGAAGATAAGGGAGATGCTAAATGTGTGAAATACTTAGTGGTGACTGTGAATGTAAAACAGCATTTCACATTTATGAAAGCCAACTGCACATAGGGTGAGATAATGGGATGTTTTCTAAACAGACCCTCAACCTTGCATGTGAAAACAGAATCTACTCAGTCGCTGGTGATGCTGATGGGGAATCTCTCCTCTTTTATCTTTTGAAATATTGGACACATAATCAGAACACATCTTCTATCTGAATTGTTGTAACTATTCAAGTCCAAATACATTTGTCCTTGGTAGCACAGTCTTTGCTTTATGTAGCCCTTGATTCTGACCCTTTCTCTGCACATTAGTGTGCCTTTAGATAGCTTGATTTGGCCCTCTTCTCAGAATCAAATGGTGTATTTTTGTGGATGAGACCTGCTAGTTCATTAAACAAAATCTAAGGAATACAATACCTGTTGTCTTGAAAAGTCTGTTGAACTGGGAAGCAACTGTTTTTCCATGTTCCTGTTGATATACCAGTCCAGTTTAGGGGAATAGGGTTTCCATATACTGCTTTAATCCTGGTATTAGTAGAGCAACATTTTATAAGTAAAAAATAGTGATGGTTGTTTTCTGAGAGGCATTGGACATATAATTACTCCTTGGGATCAACACGGTCTTCATGCTTTGCTGTTGGTGCATTCTGTAGAACTATCCCTTCCCATCCTCAAAGTTTTGACCCTTCTTAAATGAGACACTTTTTGAACAGAGCCACTCAGACCCAAACATGATATCATCTGAATAAATGAACACTTCTGCATTTCTTCAACAAGACTTTTTCAGTGGGCATTACCTAATCAGAACAGATGTGGCTATTGTAAGAGTAGTTTGTGCCTTAGGACTCCAAATTTTTGTTCCCCGGACAATCAGAAACAGCTGGCCAAACAACAGTCAGAGATACATCTCCTACAAAAGACACACCAGTCTCATTTTTTTGAAATGAGAAGATTTTTAGCATGACAAACAAGACTGAAATCTTTTACTGTAGGATGCACAGAAAAAAAAATCTTTTTCAGGTCTAAAGAGCAAGATTAAATATTCATCTTTTCATAACTGAATGAAAGCAGTCCTACATAAAGGTTGAACTGGATTCATACTGTACTGCAGGCCTCTCCCTTCCCAAGCAGAACCTGTCAGGCAAAACACAGCCATGTCTAAGTGCTGCAGTCTGGGCTGTACTTCTAAGCAGCACATTGCAGAAGCTCAGTCTGTCTTAGCTGGAAACACCTGCATTCTGCTTCAGACACAGGACTAACTTACCTCCTCTGTCTGCTTGCACCTCATTTGTGCTGTGAGTCTGTCCATTGAAAAACAACTGTTTTCCTGTTAGAGCAAGACACAAGGTGTCAGAGGTAAAGAGCACTACTTGTTTATACACTGGTTGCACCAAAACAGTTGCTTCTCTTTTACCTTATGTATTTTTACTTACTTGATATTAGAAGCTACTGTTATCAACAAGCTGCGTTTGTTTGGGGGTTTCATTTTCGGCCAAAATCTGTCTTGGAAGAAGACCAAACAGAAAAGCATGCATTAAACCTTCCATCTTATTGTACGGGTTTTACTAATATGACATTTTTCTCTTTACAAGTATTTTTCCATAGCACCCATGCCAAATTTCTCTTAGGCTGTAGGGAAGCAGAAGACAGACAAGGGACAATGCTATTTGAAAGCAGTTTAATGCACCTCCAGAATAATACAGCTGCAGTCTCTTGCTACGCTGGCCCATGCTTATGAGCAAATCTTAAATTAAGTGCTTGAAGACAGAACTTCATTCCCCTGAAATCCAACAGAGCATATCCCTGCTTAGTACTTGGACCCTGATTGCATTTTACAAGCAGATAGAACCAGGACAAGTTTTAGGTAATGACTTGGTATTTCAAGACCAGCTCTCAAACTCAGGATTTTGGTTTTAGACTAGATAAGAGACCTAAAAGCCATTCTGAAGTACCTGAGAGATTTACAACTTTAATAGTCTTGAAGGTTCTAAACATTAGACTACATTTCTAATAAGAAAAAATATCATCATGCATTTCGTGATGTTTAGAGGAAGTTTTCTGAATTCTCTTTCACCAGAATTCTGGGAATATTTTTCTAGAGCAACTGGAGTTGTTGTGACCCAAGTGCAGGACCCAGCACTTGGCCCTACTGAACTCCATACCAATTTTTTTCCATCTCTGGGGAATCCAGTGCAGGAAGGGCATGGACCTGTAGAATAGAGTCCAGGGGAGAGCCACTAAGTTAATCACTGGACTATGAAGACACACTGGGAGGGTTGGGGTTGTTCAGCCTGGAGAAGAGAAGGGTGTGTGGAGAGTTTGGATCATCTTCTAGTACATGAAGGGAACCTGCAAGAAAGAAGGAGAGGGACTTCTAACAAGGGCGTGTAGTGACAGGACAAACTAAGCAGTGTAGATTACATGTTAGGAAGAAATTCTTTACTGTGAGGGTGGTGAGGCACTGGAACAGCTAGCCCAGAGAGGTGGTGGATACTCCATCCCTAGAGGTGTTCAAGGCCAGGCTGGATGGGGATCTGAGCAATCTGGCCAAGGAGAAGGTGTCCCTGTCTATGGCAAGTGGTTTGGAAGGTGATTCTAAGGTCCCTTTCAATCCATTCTGTGGTTCTATGATTCTAAATCCATTTGATGCACAAAATAGATTGAATGCAAATACCATTAAAATAGATTCAGATGGATTTTCTTCATTCATGAACAATCTGAAGGGTATCACCGTATATCTTTGGAGGTTGCTGAAAGAAAGATCTCTGGGCTGGTTACAATTTTTTCTCCTTCACCACAATCAACATATTATGGCAACTACAGAGTCAGTACTCAGTATTGCACAAAAAAAATTGTTACAAACTGCACGGTAGGCCATATGAATGTTTTCTCTCTGAAGTGAAAGAAAAGCATGTTTCATAAAATAAAAACAGATATAAAAGCTAATGGGACAGAAAAATCCAACTAGGATCTTATCCAATCTGTTCTCATGAAAATCAACCTTACGGCAAAAAAAAAAAAAATATTGTTGCTTTAGAAAAATTATTCTCTCTCTCCATCTTCTTAGAAACTGTTGAATGGAAGGTCAACTCCCCTCCAAGGAGTCATCAAGGAAATAATTTCATTCTTAGCCTGTAAACTTAATTACTCCATGAAATTAAAAAATAATTACTGTGTGAAATAAGTTGTAGTCATGCTTTCAAAGTAATTGTAGTCATTCTTTCAAAATAATTGTAATCATACTCTCTATTCTGGAGTCACTACTGGACTTCTTTATAGTATAAAAGGTCTATGTAGAATTATGTGTAGCACAAGAAAAGGAAAAATTATGAGGAGATAAAACTCAGATAACCCAGCTCAATTTCTTTCTCCTTTTATCTTTTTAGGGTTTCTCTAAAAATTCCTTCTTCCTTGTTCTTCCTTATTTTCAAATAGGTTTCTTCTATTTCTTCTTCTGGCCACCTTCAATCATTTACCATTAGTCCTGGTGAACCATGGAGTTTCCAGTTGGCTGGAAGTTGGCAAGTATGATGCCAATCTACAAGAGTGTCTGGAAGGCAGATGGGGGGAACTACTGGCCCATCAGTGCCAGGGAAGGTTATGGAGCAGATTATCTTGAGAGTGATCATGCAGCTCATGCCAATCAACCATGGGATCAGGCCCAGCCAGCATGGTTTTGTGAAATGCAGGTCCTGCTTGACAAACCTGATCTCTTTCTGTTGGCAGTGTGACACACGCAGTGGATGAGAAAAGCCTGTGGATGTTGTCTGCTTGAATTTTATTAAAGCCTTTGACACTGTCTCCCACAGCATTCCCCTGGAGAAACTGCTGCTCATGGCTTGGAGAGGTGCACAGTTCATGGGTTAAAAACTGTCTGGATGGCTGGGCCCCAAGAGTGATGGTGAGGGGAGTTACCTCCAGCTGGTGGCCGGACACAGGTGCTGTTACCCAGAGCTCAGTAGTGGAGCCAGTCTTGCTTAATAACTTTACTGATGACCTGGACAACAGAATTGCATGTCAGTTTGCAGGCGAGTGGGAAGTGCTGATCTGCTGGAGGCTCTGCAGGAAGGCTCTGCAGAGGGATCTGGCCAGGCTGGATCATGGGCTGAGGCCAATGGTGGGAGGTTCAACAAGGCCCAGGGCTGGGTCCTGCCCTTGGGTCACCACAGCCCCAGGCAGGGCCACAGGCTGGGACAGAGGGGCTGGAAAGGACCTGGGGGTGCTGGTGACAGTGACTGAACATGAGCCAGGCTGTGCCCAGGGGGCCAAGAAGGCCAATGGCATCCTGGCCTGGATCAGCAATGGTGTGGCCAGCAGGAGCAGGGCAGGGATTGTCCCCATGTGCTGGGCACTGGTGAGGCCACACCTCGAGTGCTGTGTCCAGCTCTGGGCCCTCACTGCAAGAAGACACTGAAGGGCTGGAGTGACTCCAGAGAAGGGCAATGAAGCTGGTGGAGGGTCTGGAGCACAAGTCCAATGAGGAGCAGCTGAGGGAGCTGGGGGTGTTTAGCCTGAAGAAAAGGAGGCTCGGGGGAGACCTTATTGCTGTCTACAGCTGCCTGAAAGGAGGCTGTAGCCAGATGGGGTCTGTCCCTTCTCCCAACTAACAAGTGATAAGACAAGGACCACTTCATCTTATGAGCTCAGGTTAGGTACAGTTTAGACACAAACACTGGGAGAAAGGTCCCCTTTTGTGGGATCATCTAAAGTCTTTCACCATCCATTCAAAATAAAGGACAGCTTCCCTAGTGAATTTGGGAAATGGGAGATGACTCAAAAAGGACATAGAACATAAATGAGGTCAATTAGCAATATTTAAGAAGTAAAAGATACCCCTTTAACACAAAACATTACGGAAGTACAACAAATCTGTCAGAACTCAAAGTTCTTTTTGTTTTTAAACTAGGAATCTCAAATCAAGGTAATAGGCTCTCCAGATCAGTGCAACCCATTCATTACCACAGTCTTCAGAGTGATATAAATAAGATATTACCTCTCTGGGGAAGGGAGAAGTTCTTTTGAACACTACAAAACAACAAAAAACAAACAACAACAACAACAACAAAGAAAACATTTCTTCCTATCTCGTTGTGCCTCTGCAGGTTCTTTGAACAAACAGATATCCTTCCCTTCCTGTGCAGGATCCATGTGCAGTGACTTCACCCGGTCTCTCCTGGACTAAGATGTAATCTGGACTATGTACCAAAACAAAAGCAATAAAGTCTGGAATAGCAATAAATAAATGTAATAATAAAATAGATTTAATAAAATTAAAAAGCAATAAATAAATGTAGATGCTAAACATTTATGAAAGCGAATGTGTTACTGAAATTATCTGGAAATCAAATAACTTTTTTTCATCTGCAAATGGCAGATTATCATTTGATAGGTCTCAGAGGGAAAGGAGACTAAACTTTTACAGTTCATACTTTTACATTACATACTTTTTTATTACATTACATTACTTTTTTCATTTTCATATGCTGAAATAGAACCTAGATTGTTTAGATTGATTTCCCATTTCCCAGTTTCCTGTGCAATTCCTTTGGATTCAGACATTTACACTCAGCCAATATTCATTCCATTCCCCCTCCCAAACTGAGTAAGGTGTTAACACACACAAAAAAACAACTGCAAACAACCAAAGCCAAACACACCACACAATTGTTTTAGAACATGCAGTGAGAGCTTTAAGAACTGCAAGCAATGTGACTGTCTGTCTGTTTGGATAGTGATAGGACCAATGGGCTTTTTAGTTTTTAGTTCTAGGCAATCAGTAAAAAGAGATTTGAATCACTTGCCAAGGAAATACATGCTTAGAGTTATTGAAATAGCTATAGGTAAAATTGCATAGATCTACATTTAGTTACATGGGCAGTGCTTTTTGTGTGTCATTTTGCCAAAAACATGCATCGTAAACATAAAATAACATAAAATTGTGGGGGAAAAAAAAACCCAGAATCAACAAGGGAGAAAGGGAATGAGTTGTCAGAAATTCATGTTTCCAAGAGAAGAAATGAATAAGACATATGGGATGAAACCAAAGTAATTATAATGTATAGTTAATGAAGGCAGTTCCTAAATGGAAAATCAACTAAGAATGGATAGCCAAAAAAAAAAAAAACCCAAAGCAAACAAAAACAAACACAAGAAAACCCCCAAGCAAGCAAACAAAAAAAAAAAACACCAACAAAACAAAAAGCCCCATGCCATCAAAACAAAAAGAAAATATGCAGGAGGAACACTAGCTGATCAAAGAAGGAAACTAGTGATAGATGGTCAGTATGTTGCAGGTGTTGCTTTTTTTTTTCTTGACAGTCCACACAAAAAGAAAGAAGAAAGCATCCTGGGGACTGAGGTATGTTTTCTTAGGCTTGGGGAGTGGATTGTTGAAAAGCTTTACCCTCACCATAAAACAGATAAGAAGGCAATTAGAACTCCTGAAAGGCAACAAAGCACTAGACCCAGATGACTTAAATACCCAGCGGAAGAGAGGAGAACTGTAAACCTTATAGAAAAGATTTATGACAGGTTACTGAGAACAGAGTATTACAAAAGGGCTGGAGAAAGAATTGATGCAATTACCACATTCAATAGAAGAAGGAAGGAAGGAGCCAGAGAACAAATGCATTGAGCTGTAGACCGGTACAGTAAAGGCTCCCTAGATAAGGTAAAAAAATTGTGTGACACTGGTACAAGATTTGGAAATAATAAAGAGAAAGGGAAGATAGGGAACTCATATTTGCAAAACTTGTTTTTTTCCTTCTTTGGATATCTGTTCACCTTTAATATTGATAATCTAACAGTAGAAAAGGGGACATGCAGTAAAGGCCATTTATCTGTGCTTAAGGCAAGAAGATATCCCATATCTGAATTCATGTTGATTGTCACAGGGTGTTTTTAGCTGAAGAGGGCAGTTCATCCTGATAAAGCACCTCTCACAGACAGCTGCATCAGTCAGTACAGCATGAATGTGTTCACTCCAGTGGCAGGCTCCAACCTCACAGATGCAGAAGTTAATTGAATAACCCACCAGACACATCTGACCACTTAAGAGAAATTTCCAAAGTGCTACAAGCCATGAAGACACGTAAATAGTGCTCAGAGATTACAGTGCAGCAGCAGAACACCACTGAAAGACATATGAGACACAACTCAGTGTTGAAGAGACACTTTCAGAAGTGTCTTTAATAAGTAAGCACTTTTATAAATACAGACATCACAATTTGCATGGTCAAAGTGAGGTAAAAATGGAAAAAATTAAAGAGAATAATTTCTTTAAGATAAAAAGATTAAAAGCAGTAAGCTGATGTGTGCAATCCCTTCCCTTTCTCTCCCAAAGCACTACCCCAAATTAATTCCTCTAAATTACAGTGTTAGTTTACTCTGGAGGACAATAGTTTGTATTTTTAATTTGTACTTTCTAGTTATAAGAATTTACTAGCCTCAGTAATTGAAAAATATCTATGACCAGAAGTTCAGAATGTACCTACAGTTTGTGCATTTAGACTCTTGAGTACAAAATTTGAGCTGCCAAATTTAAAAATACTCCAAACACCAATTTTCTTGCTGTAATGTGATTTGGCACGTGGAGCTGAGATACAGGTAGTAAATTAGTCCACTAACTTCTTTAAAGATCTTCTTTCATACCATTTCACATTACTGGTGGAGGAAGGTACTATACAACCATGGGAGATACTTTTTCAAAACAGAAGTATGAACATTTTTAACAAGATGAAGCTTAGAAAAGCATAGCCATAATCATAGAAGAGGCAGAGCCACAAAACAGCCTTTATACTTAAATAAAGGCCTTCACCCTTCTTATCAGCAAGCCTGTGCACACTCCTGTCCAGAGTTTGTCACACAATTTATCTTTTCTAGAGGGGGAAAGAGTTTCTGTGGGAAGTGATGTTAAAAGACTGGCACACTTCATCAGTATGCAACAATTAAAGAAATACCACTGTGTTTAGTTTCAGTGAGATGTTTAGTTCATTAAGTGGCACTTCTAACTGCCCTAATCAGCATGCCAACTTCCTGTTATGGACAGCATTTCTGATCATCAGAAAAAACATGAGCTTAAAATATATACATCATATAATCATAGAGTGGTTTGGGTTTGAGGGACCTTAAAAGTCAGGAGGGTTCTATGGTTCTATGACAGGGAGGCCACCCACTAGACCAGGCTAATCAAAGCCCCATGCAGCCTGGCCTTTGATAACAGCAGTCATGAAAAAGATTCACTGAAGAAAAGAAAATCAAAAGCAAAGAAAGATTTACCATGCAACAAAAAATGCCTGTACAAGCACCAATGAATTAATGCAGACGGACAAGAGCAGTGCTACAAGTTCAATACAACTAATTTTTAAATGTAAAAATTGTGATAAGAAAAAAAATAAAAAATAGCCATACTAGCATCTCCAATACTTTATGACACCAGCTCCATGTAGCACCATTCTGAATTGTCATCATCTGTCATTTAGTATCTCTGTATTCTAAACTACACAGTTAACCTTGCTGGAAGTTGAGAACCTACAGACTGTCTTTCCACTCTTTATTCCTATTATTTTCTTACAGCCTTTGAAAACATTGCTTGAACAAAGAAATTAACACAGCTGATGTTACAAGTGCTACACAGCCATATGGACTATTTGCAATTTATATTCTGACTCAGCACAGAATAGCTTCTAACTCAACTTTTGACACACTTTCTCTGTCTAGACTAGTTTTCGGGTTTGGTTTTGGTTTTTTGGCGTTTGTTTTTGTTTTTGTTGGTTGGTTTTTTTCGGTTTATGTTTTTACCTTCTATTTTTATTCTTCATTTTAGCAGGTCAGACCATATCATCTTGGATAGCCTCGGGGGCCTCTGAGCAATCAATTGCACAGAGCACAAAGGTTGAAAGAGCAAGTGCTCTTTCATAGGTGCAAACTATGTTATCTCTGACCACAAACAGTGCACTGTAATCATCCTTAAGGCTTCAAAAACTCCAAGCTGACCTTGTGCTTTATAAATCATGTCACGTTTACAGAATTACCCCTTCAGCTATTAACTGAATTGTTTTGCATAAACATGCATCAAATCTTATTGCTCCTTTCCAAGCTTCCAAAGGGCATAGCTTACCCCAGAGGGAAGAGAAGCTAAGAAAAACTTGGAAGATAGCTTAAAAACCCCCAAACACCCAGTTACTATATTCTAGCTAGTCAAAACCCACAAAAATCAATGCTTATCCTCAGGACTCATCCCTCTTAAAAGAGTTTCTGACATTATTTAAATGCAGCATAAGTTTTGCAGGAACATTCAGCTCACAAACACATTAAAAAGGATTTTTTTTTCCCATTCATAATCTTATTTAATTAGCATAAGCGCAGGAAAATGGTTCAAGGTTGACCTTCAGGCAAACAAAAAGAAGTATTTTTTGGTTACTATGAGGACAGGGGAAGTCAATATGTTAAGCTCATAAGGAGGCTCAAGACTTGCATCCATTTAGAGACCCATGAAAACCTTGTTCCTTAAGCCTCCCTACCTATGTCTGTAAATAACACAAGTTACTAAGAAATTAACTTAGATTTAGATGTGTACCTCTTTAGCTGCATTAAGCAGGGGTGGACTAGGTTAATCTTTAACTGCAGAATAGAGATGTTGACTTTTTCTCACTTGTGGGTATATGCATTCAGAACAAATATATATTTCCAGACAAGACACAAAGGAAATATCATCATTCTCTCCTACCCTGTGATTACGACCTGACGGCGGAATAAGGCACAGATTCTGCAATGTTAGTGCAAAGACCTTTATTGGTTTCAAGTGCTTATATTTATACTTTTCAAAGCTGTGATAAGATGCTCCACTTAATGTTTGCTGGTTACAGGTTCCTGTGCTTGCCTGGACAGTGCTGGATGTTCACTGCATGCATGAACAGGATGCAGTGTTTCATCTTCTCGGATGCGGTTTGTGCCGCCTGATCAGATTCAAAGTTGTTCCTGCTCCAGTTTTAACAAATCAGCTGTGCTGCTCATGTCATGTAATTTATTCTGCTCTTCAACAATGACCAGTGTCCAGGACGTGGAGACCAAGGTGCATGTACTTATGCCTGTCTTAGAGTCCATACCTCACCTATGCTTTTTCTCAATACTTTTTCCTCAAAGACCGAGATATGGGACACCTTAAACAAGAGGTGAAGCCATGTGCCACTAAGGGAGATATCCCATTACTCTGACACAACATGCTCTTGTGCATCTAGCCATTACATATTCTTGGAAATTCCCCCCATAGTATTTGTTTACATGGCATTTTGCAGGCAGGCACATGAAAATTCCACAAACAGAGCCAGCAGGACATGTGCCAGCTCTGAATGAAAAGCCATACTGTGCATTTAGCACATTATTGAGCTTCAAATGATAAACTCCACTCAGCAGTGAGCAACTTTTGAGTCCTGGCATTTCTTAACTTTTTACTGTTTAACTATAAAAAACCTAAGGATTGCAATATATAAAATAGCAAGATTAAGAATTTTCCTCTCTATCACTTCCCCAAAACTTATGCTAATGCTAGTAATGAAAGACTAGCTTTTATTTTGTGTCCCTATCTTTAAGAGGTAAAGACACACACCTTGAAAATTTGTCAGATTTTCGTAAGACAGTAATGCCATCTGAGATCTTGGGAGCAGCAGCCTCTGCAGGCAAGCAGGCCATACTTAATGTGCCAGTCAAAATGATCTAGCTGTTTCTGGGGAAAAAAAAAAGTTTAGGAGAAAAAATGGAGAGCTTAAAAAGAACATGATCTTAGTGAAAATACTCATCTTAAACTTCCCTGTTCCCTCACCAACTAGATTTATGAAAACCACTGTCAAAGCATCCAAGATCCACATAGAGGACAGCAACCTATTATTGCTGCCAATTACTTGCCTACTTCAAAGTTCTTGCTTTGAAGGCTGAAAATTTCAGTCTATTTTGAATGAAAAAAGCACCTTGGAGAAAGCAGTGTGATTTTCAAAATCAATCACTCAAGAGTAACAAATATATGAAACTGAGACCTGCTTATGCAACATAATTCAGCTACGTGTTTATGTATGCTCAGGTCAGATCTAATAGGGAAGTAGCTGAAAAGACATCAGTCTTTTACAAAGACATTTCTTGAAGCCAAGGCCAGTAATATTCTCTGCAAAATTATTAACATTCAGAAAGTTACTTTAAAACATCCCGTCTAGTTTCAGAGAAGAACTAGCAATAGTTTGTGCATGCTTTTGAAATTCTCAATTTGCCTATTTGAAAAATAGGTTTCAGTTCAGAAAGCAATTATACACACACTTAGAACCAAATCCAAAATCATCAGTCCAATATTACTCTCACAACAGTGTAATATTTTGTATGTATTTTAGCAGCAGGACAGTCATTAAAATTTCTGCTTACTGTTGGGACCCTGAACCTTGCCTAAGAGTACTTCCAGTTCAAGGCAGGTAGGGATTGTGAACAAGCCACAAGCCACAACACAAGTGACATTTAATTCTGATTGTATTTGTATTAGTAAGAGAGGGGGCTGAATCTGAGCAAAACCTCAGGGTAAGTTCAATATTATGTGTAACATTTTGTATGCAAGACAGAATTTGGGAGGACTGAGTCTTAGTCTTGATGTGAAGTATGAAAGTCTTCACCAAATGAAAGGAAAAAATCCTTCAGGAGTTCATCTAAGTTAACATTGTAACTATGGAGTTAATCCTGAGGTTGGGTAAATAGCTATTTACTTACTTGTCTAACATTTTCTTGTGTAAATGTTGATTCCAGACTAAGAGACTAAACACCACCACATTCCTTTCCTGTGAACGTGGCAATTCCTAAAACTGAGGGAAGTAACAGCATTTCAGCAGGGAGAGCCTGAACCTCAGGACACTCCCTATGAGTCTGCAATCCTCCCTCCCTTCATCTGTCCATGATGTTATGTTGCATACTTTAATGATCACAAAACAATTTTTCATTAATGACCTCTGCCCCATTCTGTATGTTTGAAACTTGGAGGGTGAATCAAGGCTGCACATGAAGTACAAAAGGCTGTCTTCTGAAAGCACTCTGCTTGGCCAAAAACACTGGGAGAAATATTTGAACAAAGCCAGAACTGCAGAAAGAAGAGTCTGGTTTCATAGTCAAGGCTGATAAGTGATAATCTGGAGCATTTTTCTCTGGACCTCTCTCTGCATAACCCTTTTCATTTTAATAAATGCTATACAATGCCATACAATGCTACA